>JAHLWY010000399.1:0-92858 GCA_020002185.1 Paraescarpia echinospica | reverse complement strand
CTATACTCCTTGCATTTAAACAAACACATTTATATCCAGCTTCAGAACAGTTTTCCAGACTGTTCTTTGCTGAATTATTTTTGCTGTCTTTATCTATGCCTCCAGTTTCAGGCTTCTCTGCGAGTCAGCCCTGCAAATTTAGTTTAAATAGATGCAACCTGTCCCACTGTCAACAGATCTCAGCAGATTCTCTGAGAATACTGCAGCCCCCTTTCCACTTAGATGGAGGCCATCTCTCATGTACATATCTTCTCTCCCAACAAAGTACCCCCATAAATCCATGAATCCCACGCCCTCTTCTTCACACATCTGCTCAACTAGGTGCATTTGATCGCCATCCTCTTTACAGTTTCTGTATGATGCCCCCCCTTCCTCCCATTACTGGCAAAATTCCTGAGAGAACAACCTGTTCCACTCTTGTCTTCTTTAGCTTCCTTACTAGATGTCTGTACTTCTGAACTATCCCGGTTGTTCCCTCCTTGTCTGCATTGTTTGTCCCAACGTGTACTAGTATAGACCCTCCCTTGCCATGTCCCAATAGCTTCTCTACCCTTTCAGTCACATGCTCTATTCTAGCCCCAGGTAGACATACAACAACGTCCTTCCCCTCGCATATAGTCTTGTCTGTTTTTCTCAGAATTGAATCGCCCATAAACATTCTCTCTTTCCTCCTTGCCCCCTCAATCACTGCCTCGGAGTAGCTCCTCTGGTTTGCATATTTCTGGTTGTTGTCTTTTCCTCTTGCCATCTTCTCTCCTGTCACATTCTCTTCCATTCCCTTCTTTCCTGTCGCGTTTTCTCTTGTCCCCTTTCCTCCTGTCATCTTCTTTTCTAGCACATTTACTCTCACTTCCTTTCGTCCCTTCATCTTTCCTCCCATCACATTTTTTTCTCTCCTCTCCCGTCCCTTTTCCCCGGCTACCTCCTTCACTACGGTCACTTTTTCCCCTGTCACCTTCACGCCTGTTATGTTTTCTGTTTTTTGCTGAACACTGTCTTCTTCCATCAGTCTTCTGTCTCACAGTCTTACTAACTGCCTCTGTGGTATCTACTTCTTCACCACCTGTATCGCTGTCGCGTCTCCCCTCGTTCTCTACAGTCTGACTACCTGTTGATCTATCCCCACTGACCCGTTTTCTTTTCCTCTGCCGAACACTTTTCCTCCGTCCCTCTGATCTGGTGCACAAAACATAAAAACAACAACAAGTGCCTAAACACATTCATAAATTAGAAACATTTAAATCTGGAAATTGAATCAACTTGATGGATAAAGGCTCGTTGCTTTTGAAAGATTTTTGCCGAGAACGTAACGCTCAGTTCAACATGTTTAAAAGTGTGACACATCGCACAAAATGTTCGAAGGGGGGCTACTATAATACACATTTCCTGTCCACTACGTCATCAGTTCGTGTGTGATGACAAAACAAGTAGCTGAGTCGTGTTTGTACTGTTTGTACGCTGAATTTAGTACGTATTTGATCAAAAGACAAATCACGGTTACACTTGTGACGGATGTGACACCCGTGGTTTTAACTAATTACAAATACAATTCTGGGAACAAACTAACAGTGACTTTGGTGAATATTACAGTTAGTGACTAGGTCTATATTTAGCAGTAGGTGCTTCCCGGCCAGACCGATTTCAGAGACTTTGGGAGCTCAAGTTACGCTCGTGACATGAAGTGACACACTATGTCACGAGTGTACCGCCCACTTTGGAACTGGATAATGGAGTTTCCATAAAATGTTTGCGAGTTTCCTGTACTTTGTATTGCAGTTGAACCTTTTCTGACCTTATTATGACCAGTTACTGCTTGAACTGCAGCATACTTCCATATAATGTGAGAAAGCAACTGTACCCTGCTATTTCACATTTTCAGTCCCCATTTTGTGTGACACATACATGTTAAAAGTCAATTATTATATTTTCGTAAAATGGCACTGGTTTTTTTCATAACTCGGAGAGCTTATTTAATGTATGTTACAAATATACAAACCAAAGAAAACACTAGTTTTTGCTACACATTTATTCCTTTCTTTTGGGTAACCACCCATGCTGACCAGCACTGAAGTAAAACCCACGTTGTTCGTAAAACATCAACCTGGAAATAGTGATCTGACCCCACCGGTCATCCACAGCAGTGGTCAAAGGGAAACTGATCCACATCACTTCAGCCAGCTGTCCATCCAAGGGCCAGTGACACTGTCACCAGATGTCTATGTGAAATCCATAAATAATACGCGGAGGTCAGACAACTAATGCATTGAACATCCACAAATTATTGATTAATAATGCGCGGCAAGTATTAAATCCATGCCCATTCCCCGCGATCTAGCATTTGTACTTCATTCCGTCCACGTACAGGGCAACAACACTGACTGACGATTGGAGAAACACGCAGCAAGCAATGACCTTGAATACTCCAAATAGTTAAATTACTTATTAATAACATTAACGTTGAAAGCATGTTAATTAAATTAACATATCACAACTTCCAGTTGGGTGTTAAACCACGTCCTATGGCTGACGTTATGAATTTGTGTCACTGCAGACAACAGCTAAACGATGACATTTTTCACACATAAAAACTCACTTGCTACGTATCAAGGCCATAAACTTTGCAAAACCCATCTTAAACTAATACTCCGGTAACACTCGTTATGTCAGTATCATTTATCAACGACCCACTAAATTACTATCCACTATTACTGAACGCCCTGTTAATATACAAACTTATGTCTTAATGGCTATCAATGTAGTATCATTTACCCTCTTCCCTTATACGTATATAGCAATACTTACATTTTCAAACAAAATCGGTCTGCGTATCAACTGATACCAGACTGTATTGGCATTAACTATTTAAATAACATTAATTTTAAAAGGAAGCATTGACCAGTTAATCTTCTGTTGGCTTTAGCTTTGTTTTATAATGTTTCATTTAAGAAATTATTTTATTTGCTACAACATGCTCATTTATCTGCCTGGGTGAATTTAATAATATTTATTGTGCTCAAACAAATGTTAACTGACCGCTCTCAGTCACGCATAACCAAATACTGTAGCCAGGGGTAGAACTTCAGCATTTATTTTACTGGACAGCAGGACTAGTAAAGACAAAAGTTTACTAGTCCGCCAAAAGGTTTACTAGTCCTGAAAATATCAAAACAACACAAATTTAAATTGCAACAAATGCGTCAGACAGTCCATGGTGGCCGTTTTCAGCACTTGAATGGCTTGGTGGGCAGTTGCAGTGTTTTTCCAGCTTGCGTTTTTCTGCTGGTTTTGCAACCCCAGTCAAGTAATGATACATCGTGCATAAACGTAGACTAATAAAGCAATGTAGATGTAAACCGTATTCGAAAACCGTGCATTTGAAAATGACCACCAATTGCACTCATTAGCCCTACCCCTCTACCAGATACGCTAAACCAAACAAAACTGTCATTTCAGAATTCGATGTCACACAACAGCCAATCAACAGCACTGTTTCACTTTTCACTGTCGCCTCATTATGTAAAGAATTAGTTTGTCAATGGTACGGTTGGTGGCATCATGCAACATGCTGATTTTTACTAGACAGCCGGACTAGTTGGTAGGCGGATTTACTAGTCCGCCGTAATCTTTACTAGTGTACGGACTAGCGGACTAGTGGGTAGTTCTACCCCTGGTAGCACATTTTAATCACGAAAAAGTAACGGACTTATTACATATTGTGCAGTAAAAACCCACAATGATATGAATGTAAACTCACCAGCTTCTAAATAGTCAGTCTGTCAGAATGAATCAAGAATCCTGGTTACTTCAACGTGCATAGACAAAGTCACTAACTGCCAAAACTATCATACTACAGTGATAACAGCAAATGCACAGCAACAGGGAAGATAATCCAAACAGAACAGACATCTTGGTCCACTGAGAGCTCTACAAACACACCTATCAGCTCTGCTTGGCTTGGGATGCTCATGGTCAGCCAGAGACCAGCCTATCCAGACTCCTGAGTGAGGTTATTTTTGGACATCACTCAGCAGGCAGCTACAAAAACTCCACAACCCACATAGCCATCAGTCAGTGTCCATTCTTGGACAGCTGTTGCCAATCATTAGACTGTTGGACATCATCTTGACCAGTTCATGACCTCCTGCCAACTTACGAATCCATATCCATGGATCTGTTATGTCTATACAACTGGCTATTCTTACTCTAGGACCCATGGATCCGTAATGTCTCTATGACTGGCCATTATTCCCACCCTACAATCCAAGGCACCTTATGATCCAGGATCCCTGGATCATTAGGTGGCCTTATGTAGTGGCCTGACTCATACCGACGTATCAAAGATGAACTGTCAGCCATGACAAGTCTCGATCGTACAGAGCTATACTGTGCCGTTGCTTCAAAGCAATTGTCAGGATAACCAGACTTCATCACCAGAAAGTAAAGCAGAAACACTTGTTTGTTTTTTGCATATTTTGTTTTGTTGCCTCTATTACGATTAACGATGTTGGCTTTTATGGCTTAAACAATGGTCGGGAAGATTATTTAAGAGATTAGAGGAATATTGACAATGTCAAATGTTAATGGGTAAGTTCACGAGTTGGCAAACCTTCTAGCACGTTGATTTCATTAGCATTACCACATGAAAAATTAAAACTGCATTACTTAAACATGTTTTGTTGTGTATGTAAGGAGCTTCTTCTTCTGAAGTAAATGGTTTTGATTTCATAAAAATCGGACAACTACTGACAAAGTTATTAAGTTGGAAATGTTACTACCCCAGGGGTTTTCGTTGGAACGGCGAACATGAAAAATAACAGAGAAAGAATAGGGTCACAGTATTTCCAGGGTGTGCCCCTATTTTACCATTTTTGTCATTGTTTTCACAACAGATAAGTAATTAATTGAGGTAATTACTTCAAATTTTGCATATAGGTATTTTCACACGAGGAATTAATTTTTTGCATTTTCATTGACCTTATTTGCATATTTCATGACCTAATTAGCATAATATGGCTGACATATTGAATCATAGACTGTAACAAGATGCAATTCATGTCATGTCATTAATTGTTTAGAGTATATTTAGTATAGTTCATTTCAATCCCAATTTTTTTGCAAAATTGGTGCATCATTAGCATAATTATTAAAAAATGGCGGCCATATCGAATGAGGATTTCCAATGGTTTTGTGAAGAAATTGTTATTTTGAGCATGTAATTAACTCAGTAATGGCTTTTACAATAGTACAGCATAAACTGTTTCATTGCTATCAATTAATTACCACAATTTGAATAATTTGTGGAGTAATTTGCATAAAATAAAATGGCGGACATATTAAATGTAGAATCCCAATTTTTGAATACATATTTTTCCAAAAGCACATCATTAATATTTGAGGCATGTTGTAAAATAGTACAACACAAACGTTTTCATTAGAACTCACTTAGTTGCCATTTACATAATTGATTATGTAATTATCATAAAACAAAATGGCGGACATAGTAAATTTGGAATCCTCATTCGTGTTATAAAAAATTTCAAAAGCATTATCAATTTACCATTTAACGTTTAGCGCTTCTTATTATAGTACTACATAAAGAGTTTAATTACTATAATTAGATGTCACTTAATTCCCACTTTGCATAATTAATGTCTATACTAGTTATACTTAGCAAAGTGAATTGCAGAAAGTGTCCTGGACCTGAGAAATACCTGCATTTAAATACACAGAGTAATGATTAATTGCAGCAACAACTCAAATTTTATTGCTAGTCTCTGTTGTTACAATAGCTATATAAACGTAGGAATATATAATTATTAATTAAATAATATATAGTTGTACACACCAATAATATAATTGTGGCAATAAATGAATATTATAATGGTGGAAATACCAATCTTAAACTGGCTAGTTATTACTACTAGTAAGCAAACAACAAATGTAATAAGTTCTTATTTTATATTTAATAGAGTAAGGTTGGAATACAAGTTTCTGAATTTCAAGTTTAAAATCAATTATTAAGTGTAGCCAGCGTACTGTGAATAGGGATTGCCTATATGACAGCTAGGCACCAAATCCGCCTAGGGGACAATCAGCGCAACGCGGTTGTCCGCCTGGCGGATATCCAGCGGCATGCTGACGTTACCAGGCGGATGTTACTATTTTTAGCACAGCGTCACCGTCTGCGGTAGCGTTCTCAAAAACCGTGCATCTAGGTTGCACAAAATGCGATTTCCGCACTTGTAAACATTTTTAACTATCACATACCATATATCATCTGAACAGTCTGAAACTGATGCGTAGGTGTGTATATACACAAACTTGAATTTTAGGCGATAACATTACCAAAAATTCATCTTTATACGATAATTCGACTTAACTTTCGTTTGATTTAATGCAGAAACTTCGTGCAATGACTGCAGTGAAGTCTTCTAATTGGTCGAGCAGATCTCATGACGATCCAAATAGGTTTACAAGTGCGGGTTTTCAATTTGCCGCGACCTGTTTTTGCGAAAACCGTACCGTCGTGGAGCGCCGTTGGCATGACACTTTTGGCGCGCATCATCGCTAAATCACGAACGATAAGTTCATCAAATAAAGGAATACTTTTAAAAACTTTATGCCATTGTAAAGAACATTATCTTGTCGTTCCAGTGATATTAAATATGTATTATTTAACGCGGACTTAATGATGTAAGGGCTGCGTGACCGGTGACCTGTCGTAGTTTAGCATCAAAACTGGCCAGATCCAACAGCCGCGGCGGCCGCTGTGGTATTGCTAATTTCATGTACATTGTTTACAATAATTGCTGCCAACAATGGCAAGCATTTCACACCAAATGATACACTTTACTTGGTAGATATATTAAACATAAAAGTAGCCTTGATGTAGCAACCGTTTATTTGTAAGTGCACATGTCTCGTCGCAGAAGGCTGACTTTGCAAGCCTAATTTGTGACATGGAAACGGTAAATTTGTTATTAGTGCCAAGCTGTGAATGAAACAACATGCATTCTATTTGATGCATCCTGGCATAGTTCAATGTGTGTATTACTTGGATCCAAAAACAAATGATGGGATACCATGTGTAGCACTGATAGGGGGCTGCAAACTTGTGGTTGCACGTGTAACACGTGGTGTCCACATTGGTTATACTTTCAACCACATACATATATCCATATTTTTAGGATACCACCTGCTTTACATTTATCACACAGAAAGGGCATCATATATATATACATTATTACATCAGCAGTGAATTTAACAACATTGCATCTGAAATGTACCAAACATGTGCTAGGGAGTTTAGGTATTTATCGTGTCCTCAAATAGATGTTACATATGCAACCATGCATCACACCTGACAGCGGCAACACTTCGGCATCTTTCAAGATAATGTGTATCTAGTGTGCAGAGACTGGCAGATAGCATCATGTCATGATGACATTGGCCTCTTTTCAAAAACAGCAAGCAATGTAAGTTCGACAACTATTTAAAGTTATATTATGACCATTGGAAATTATTTGCCTTGGTATACTAGATTCTCATCTTACAAAATAAAATAAAAAATAAACTTTCATGCACATAAAGTATACTTGTAAGGTATTATGAACATCATGAAATCATAGCATTTGTGGCATATTTAACATATTTTCAATATTGACAAGTTTTTATGTTGAAATATATGCACACATGAATATATTTATATTTCTTAGAATTAACACCACAAATTTGTAGTATATATTTCACAATAAAACGATTGTGGATGTGTGATCTCAGAATGCAACATTAAAACTGTACCCACACTTCATTTATTCCATTAGATATGTGAACTTCTTGCACATAAAATGAATTTTTTCAGAATACTTTCAAGTAATGTGTGCAGTTAGTTTAATAAAAAGTGCATCATTTTTTTATTAATCTGTAATAATTTGTTTAATGTTGGCCCATAAGGATGCAATGAAATTGCCTCAACCCCCACCAATATATGTTTACTCAATGAATTGTCATATCAGAGATTAAATGAGCAACATTTTTGAGATTACACTACATTACATCGACGTCAACAATTTAAATCACTGAAAGGTCATTCTTCCCCGGTGGGTATCCATCCACATGATATAAATGATAAAAGGAATCCGCATCCCGCATTAACTGGTTCCCAAATATTTCCTCAGAGGCGCTCCGCAGACTTTCGTTGCTATGTAAGAGTGGCGCCACACGGTGTGCTGGGGACCAGTTAACGTCCAGTCGGAGCAACTGTGTTGCATCATGTAGCGACGCAAGAGGTATCGCATGCAACCACGTCGCAAGCAACACCATTCGGCCTTGACCTTTCTCACTGACGTCAACATAACCTCGTTGCTTGCGACCCCGCTGCTTAGTGTAAACCCAGCTTTAGGCAGCCTGGCACAGCACAAGAAAAATTCACAGAAACGTAAGTGCCGGTAGTACACATGCATGTATACAACACAACACCTACGCAAAACAGGTACGTTGTTTTTTAATACAATCAATTGCTTCCTTACTCAAGTTCCCATTTCCTGTTTCATATCGAAGTATATGCATGCATCCGTTAAGTAACATGAGACGTTTTTCATGCATAACGTCCTTCCCACTCAACATTACAGATTAATTTTAAGTGGCCCATTTACATACCGGCAAATACATGAATGACCACATCCGAAGCACTTATAAGTTACAAGAATCTGGCTCAAGAGTTGGTTATTCTTGGTGAGGATTCTTAAGTAGCCCTCTTATAGCGCAAGCGCGTTACACATGTGTGTATTCACAATGTTTATGTTTACCCTGGGTTTGTAAATTTGTAGACACTCTGTACACTTATGTATTGTTTTCATAATTAAGTACTGTATTGTAGACACATCTTGAGTCAAGGACCTTCGAGTAAAGTCATGACTGAGTTATAGTATTGCTACTACAATGAAACGTAAAATTTGAATAAGTATGTCAACACTGTGATGATAATTGAATCGTAAATTACATAGAAGTCAAGGTCACTTAGGGTATGTTATAAAATAAAGGGTGGCTAAGAATAGGCCACGTCAACTGGTAACATGAATTGGGTATATGCAGTGTCATGCACCAACAAACAACTATTTACCACTGAATAGAATTGTTTTCTTCTACTAAATTAACTATTAAATTCTTACAGATTTATTAAAAGGACGCTGTCTGTTCCTAGTTTTTCTTGTATTAATTAATATAATGTTCTTAAGACTACATAACTATGTTGAAGGTATACTGCCTGCCAAATTGTGTTTAGCAAACTCGTAACAACATTTGCAATTTGCAAAATAAGCTCGGGAGTATGTTCAAATAGTAAACAAAACATCCAGTTTCAAAACAAGCATTATTGGCAATACGGCCGAGGCGGGCAGAGTTAACCGCAGTACCGTTTGATGTACAACAACTTCCCATTTTCCCAGGTTCAATATGGCAGGCTTCCTGTTACAAATTACTACCCTGGCTAATTTAGATTAATGTTTTCTAGATTGAGACAAAAGTCAACCATAACCTTATCTCATCAGCTGTATTCAATTGAATGAGATCCAAATTAAAATAGAACACTACTTTTAGTAGATCTATCTATTCTATTACCATACGTAATAACCATCTAATTATCTGATATACTGGGTGATGGCCTCGTCAATTAGAAGGTTTGCTGCCATGTGTCACTGATTGCATTTCTGTAGTCCTCATGAGTTCAAACTTATTGATTTTTGTCTACTCTCATTATACCTGGTAACAGTTGTCTCTTCTGGCTAGATCAGTAGATGTCTATCTCTGCCTGTAATATCCACAGTTGTTCCTAATTTCTGTACCATCAAAACAAACTGGATCCATCCCTTTGTTTAAATTAATGCGAGTTGTTCTCTTCAATTCCAAACTGTGTTTTACATTTTGTGAAGGCATGTCACAGGAATGCCTTATTGTAGTTTTCTACTACACATATTGTAAACAAGAATGTCTGCTAGTACAACAAAGAACACATTTTATTGTTTAGTTGCCGCATTACAAAAATACAACTGATGCAACTTGTCAAAAAAACCTGCTCGTTCAAATGTAAACAAAACAATCCCGACAAAATAATTAAATCATGTGAACAAACCACCAAAGCCTAGCCTCTAGGAGTCTTGGCAAAAGCAAAACTTGGCAAAATGTAAATGTGGTTGTGTGTGTGTCTAAGTCTACCAATGAAATAGCGGAGCTAAATTTATCCAGCAGTTTGCACATTCTAGCATAGTTAAGTTATAGCTCAGTTTCCTGGCAGTTTTCCTGGCGGTTATCCATCTCCATTCCTCCGCGTTCCCGGCAGATACAACGTGCCCGCAACGCCCCGTACTCAATATACCGTCAGGCGATCACGTGGCAATCAGCCGTCGGAAAACCGTCGGGCGGTGCCCGGGTTAGCGAAGGATTAGCAACGCTAACACCAAAGTACTCGTCGCAGACAGCCGCCGGGGGCGGGTGTGAACTGTAAACACACCCGCGCCGAAGTCTGAACCAGTGATTGGCACAAGCGGCGATTGTATCCATGAACTGTGCAACGACGCGTGACCGCGCCGACTGCCATTCCGATTGTCAACAAAAACATGCATACATACACCGCCGGTCGTCTAGCACGAGTCCATGATTCATGAATGAACGAGGTATAGTGGGTGGGGAGCGAGCAGCCTCGGATTGTATTACTATAAGTTATTATAACAGTCAAAACCGCGGTGCGCCGACGCCAAGGTTCACCAAGGCAATAGCCTAGGAAATATCGCCATACCGGCAATACGCTCGCCACTACCGGGTAAACCGACACCCCATATGTCTGCGTTTCTGATGCAATCGCGGGATTTACAGACACGGACAAATCGGATATTCGTGCAAGGACGGTCGATAATCACGATTTAAATGTGTCTGCGAAACCCGCTAGCGCATCGGCGGCGGCGACGGCTGGCAACATGCCAAATATGGTATCTCTGTCCGTCTGCGACGATGAATATTTCTCAAAATATGCCGGCGCAACGGCCAACACTCACCTTCGCCGATCGGACGATTCGGTGGTGTCGGTGAAAGTCTGTCAGCGGGCGTCGACGGCGACTGGTTATGTTTATGCCGAGGCAAACAAATGTCTGGAGCGAAATTGTAACACGTGGCGCCACAAATCCACTCTAGGTACACTAGTCGCGTTGTTGAATCGAATTACGACACCAAAAAGAGGCTCTCGTGGCCGACGTCACATGGCGGGAATATCAATATGGCGGGAACGCACAAAATGTAAATACTGCGGTTTATTTACCGATGATTTGTATCGTCATTGATTTAATTGAACATTAGTCTTATATAGTCCAATCCACCAGTATTCAAAACAGTGATTTTGACAGATATAATCAAATACAAACATGCAGAAATGCATACTGCATGCTTATGTTACAACATAATTATACGAGCCTTGAATTCCTTGGCCAGGGCAAGGCCTAGGCTAGGTCATTGGACTATAAAATTAGTATATCAACTCCATGCAAAATAAAAAGGCTCCCTTCAATTCATCCTTTCCATTATGAGCACTATAAACAGTCTAATTTGCACCGTCAACCTAATCCAACTGCCGAGGGCTTATTTGTAATAATTCCAAGTGAAAACTATATAATTGTATTCTCTGTTAGGTTGTCAAGTATATAAACTCCTATGTTTGGCATTGTTTACCCTTACACATGTTGTATACTTGGATTAAGTATCGTGCAATTCGAAAAAATTGGAAAAGAGCAACATTTGCTGCATATAAACTACCTGGATGTAACCGAGAAAAAGCCTACCAATCCATTTCATTGGGTGACGCAACAACGAAGACACTATTTTCTTCCACGTTTTCTTTTCGGGTTGAGCATCAAATAAACTCTCTCTTACGAGGATGTTTGTTCTCAGAAAAACAACATTCAGTAGTGTAGACTCCACACACCACTAAAATAAACTGCATTTCGAAACATTGAAACATGAATTAAAGACAATTAAAGTATCCTGCATTATAAACTTAATTAATTAAAACTCGTTTTATCAACAGGATATAAACCCCTGTGCTGTAGGTAATTATAATTGAATTAGGAACACATTGGTGAACGTGGTTTCCTGCTAAAATCCGGTGAGAAGTTTTTAATCGCTATGTCAGATCGATATGCATTTACTGATATTGATAAAAACTTATTTAAAAAGCACACGGACTCGCTTTAAACAAAATTTCAAAGACATTCTGAGCTATTTCGGAAAGATAAATTGCTGATATTTACGGATGTAACGCGTGCCCCCAATTTCGGTGACTTCGGCCAGGATAACCGGATTCCACCACGGCCCGGATTCCCCTACTAAAAGACGTGCCGGAAGCATTGCAACATTTGTTGTTGCAAAGGCCCCGTATATCAGGGGCAAAGGGCCCAATGACGGGGATATTAGCCGGTTTAAATACGCCACACGTGAGCATTTAATTTGTTATGTTACTTCGATTTTCATCAACTTCAGTGAATAATTTGCAATGTGTTGAATTATGATAAAATGACTTTATTTCAAATTATGAATCCTGTTATGTTATTCGCAATTGTTATATTTGTAGTTCATAATACATATTGAAATGTATACATATGTATCTATATACGTCAATACACGAGTACGTATAATGTATTTGTAATTGTATATATGGATGTACGTTGATACGTTCAGTAATCCTCTATTTAAGTCATGTATTCTGTTCGTTTAATGTAAATTTTGTTGTTGTTTACATTTATGGAGTGGCTTCTGTGATAGCGATATAATATATTATGGGAGTCTCCCGACCTTACGTATTACTTAAGTTATTCGTTATATATGTATTATGTACATAGGTCAAATAATTATAAATAGATGCTGAGTCCTGTGTTCTGATAATCGACCACCTGTTTTGTCCTTTAATTAGAAGTAAGCCCGTACAACTGTATCTCGTTTTGAAGTAGGGATTACCTTCTGGGGCAAATACTTTCTTAATTCTGGTTCACCACAACCGATGAATTCCACAAACCTCTGGGCCGGCGTGGATTGGATGCTCATTATGGTTCCGATCCCAACAGTTTCAGGTGGGGTAGCATTTGTGAGAATTGCTGCTTGACCGGTTTTCTATTTTCGATTTGTCACAAAACTAAGTGCAGTTGCCATACAACAATATTCGAAAGCTTGACAAAGTGTGTAACGCCATACGTCTGATCGAACCGACCGATTGGATATAATAGTTGCTCCTATACATAAAATGACACATTTTTAAGAATTAGATAAAGGTGCTATTTATAATCTCGACGAACTTCCACAGTAGAGGGTCTATGCTACACGAGTGCCACCTTTATGCGAATTTACTTCCCCCGTAATACAATCACCAAGATTGGTAGTGGATGTATCGGTATTTTCATGTTTAATTACACCACGAAAGCTGGACGTCTATCATATTTCCACGTTCCTTTGCACGTGTCAGGGGCTTGGCGGGTCGACATAAAGAAATAGGGCGTGGTGTCTGCATGCAAAGCAAATACCTCCAAGTCACGGAGCCTACATCCTACCATTGAGCAATGATGAACGGCATCTCGTGCAGATAACATTTGTCACGCTGTGACCGCAGAGTAGAGTCGTTTCACCCAATGACAGAGTGAATAAATAATTTTAGCAAACGGTGCAATGTCACGATGACATTCGGGGACGTCTTGTGGTCGTAGGGCCTATAGCGTAGACGATAAGCCTGTAAGAAGATAAACTTTCGTTTCCAGGGAAACATGCGGGTAAACCTGCGCGCACCTAAAGCGTAGGCCTGCCCCTTAGTTTTCATAGCTATTTAGAAATATACAGACACTTATAAAAGTCCATCTAACACGTATTTCGTGTCTACAGTCATTCGTATAGATTATTATTTGACAATAACATGCATGTATGTACAAACATATAATAAATTATTTATATAATTATATTATAAAATTATAATTTATTATTATCTTTTGTGTAATAACATTGGAACATCACGTGACGTCAATCGTGCACCATGGCAGTTAATTAAGGACAAGCTTCGGCGATAAACTAAGTCACAATCTATTGTTTAGAGAATAATTTTATTATTTGTTGCACATTTCTTCTGTTTCTGGACAGCAGCTAGACTCAGTAATTGATGTGTCATTGAATACAAATATGTAGAGAGGTTAATGCGATTCGGTTTTAAATCTTATTCTATTTAAGTATTAGCTCCAGTGCAGATTTAGGTAGGAACCGTCAGAAAAGAAAGTTAATTTGGGGTTGGTCATACGCTCGAACTGTAGCGTTCGAATAGGACGAACAATTTTAAATGGACGCAACCAATTCACGCTAGGTGGAACAACGTTTTGTATAATTAAAGTTGTAAGTTACACCGTTAAGTTTGTTTGACCACCATAGAATTCCTTTGGTAGAATTTGCAGTTTACTCTACATAATTAAATAAGTATGGCAACAAATAGAGGGGGGGTGACATTTTATGTGGAGGCATGGGGAAATGCCGTGACAGTACCGCCCCCTGGGGGCTTACAAAGACGAAATTATTGTCTCTGTGACCACTGTGAATACCACGCCGTCCACTCAACAGTGCGTTATTACGGAGAAGCAGAATTTAAAGTGTTTACGCCCATCACTAGAGGCGAGTAGTTTCATGTTTTGTGGAGGAGATATTATTTCGTTTTGTCAATGTTTTCGTTGCTTTTCTTTCTGTAAAAAATATTTTCTTTATATGACAATTCCAGTAAACTTGGTCCTACCGTTTCTATACAATGTGGCTATACTATATAATGCCTACTATGCTATGCTATACTATACTAAGCACGTATAAAAGTATAATAATACTATACTACAAAGTGCATGAAACGGCACACCTGAGAGGTTATTTGTTTTAAATGTTCGTTCATTACTGCATCTCCACCAGGAGTATGTTTTTCTTCCTAATTCTTTCACTTGACACCTTCACGTCACCGAGATCGAAAATACCACAGTCATACAATATTTATGACTGTGTCTCGTGCAAAGGAATTCATATAATGTGTGTTTCTTGCCGTTACAGTTTCACCTGTTTTACAGCATATAAAAACTTTTTGTAGATAGCGAAAATTAGTAGCAACAGTTATTTACATTTGCTCGTTTTAATGTCATAAATCAGCTGCATTACCGTGCTTAACTGCAGTATCAGTTCGCTCCTGCGGTTGCATATTTACGATCAACGATTGTTTTTATCAATTAAATTAGTCTTTGCCAGATACCCTGGGCCCGTATTCTCGAAGAAACAGATTTCGTACGTAAGAAATTGCGCAAATATGGCGGATTATTTCTTAGCTGCGAAATTTCGCAAGTTGGTATTCTTGAAACGCCTACGAATTTTCGCAGCTAAGAAATTCGGAACTTGCGTACGAAAATCTCGCGAGGGTTTGCCTGCGTTGCAACGGATACAGTCACTGATGTTTTGCTATGTTTTACCGTTTTAACGCTGCTCATGTGTTCCTGGCTGTGCATGAAAAAGATTGAAGTACACAACTGTTCAACGTAACCTGATGACTAAACAATATAGCTAATATGCAAAACATAATGTAGCATTGCCATTGAGATATGTTGATGCATAGGTTAGGTACTAATTAATGGGCTTAACGCCAGCGAAGCATTTGAACGGAAATGACTGACACAAAACGCAAGCAAGGGGAAGAATTAAGGCCAAGCCAAGCCCGTCAATGTTTACATTATAGAATTAGGAATTTGACGCTTCGTCTACGTATCCTCACTACACTGTTACATAGTACAGTTAGAAGACACCACCTGCGTGTGTGTATGATGTCGATTACTATTCAGACGACGCGCCGGTGAAGGTGAGACTTGGTTTGATCACTCGGTATTTCTATCGCTCTACTAGCGCACATTCCATGATCATGGCATGGTGCTAGTCTGTCACTAACTTGACTAAGTCAATCAAACTAAAACTTCAAAGTTGTAACTTCGTAAGACGTAACCGGAAACAAGGGGCGTGACCAAGGAGGCATATGTCTTCTAGTTCCAGATCAGGATTTGTGGTTTGTTGTAACTTGTAATGTAGTGAGTAGATGGTTTAACATAGTAGGGACTTGTGGCTGTGCAGTTGTGTTAAATGTTCATTTAGCAGGCCCCTAGTACTTGGCCTAGGGCGTGTATTTGTTAACTAATTACGTGCTACATTGGTGTATTAAGCCTAAATACTATTGAAATTAAAGTGGAGATTTTTCGGTAAATGTATAAGCTCTTTGTGGATTTATTATTTTATGCCAATGCATATTTAAGCACAAAGCATCATAGGATAAAACTTGTTGATATTTATACATGCACTCCCACTACTATTGTTCAAATTTGTGCCCCCATAGACTACCCACTCTGGATCTGCCCCTGAATATGGACTATGTTAGATGACGTATCTATGTATAGAGCTAAGGTAGTGAGGAATAAAGATTACCAAAGAACAGTATTTCATGTACCCAGTGCATAATAACATAACAAATCAATGCAATACTCACTATTGCTACAAAACAACTACAATGACATTTTCTGTACTTACAGCACACATCCAGCATCATCTACCAAATAACCATGATACCACACCCAAAGGCTGAAGACCAGTGGGAATGAAAGGTAAATTACAATATATGGTTATGGTATGATGAAATATACACAATAGTGTACTCTATCAGTGGTGTTGTTGTCTGGTACAGCCTTTTTTTTTTACATGTTAACATTTTATAAATACTAGGTAGTATCTACTTTGCCCATGTATTGTATGGACACTAAAGAGGACAACTATGTATAATATGTCTACATTTATTATATATGTTTTAGGTATCACCAGTAGCACAGTAAAATATGGTGTGTCTAATACAGTTGTATTTAAAAATGAAACATTACATATTTATTATATGCTACATGTGTTTTCAGAAATAAAATTGATGGACTGGAATGACTGCTGCATCTTAAAATTAAAAGATGCAAAAAGATACAACAGGACATGGTGCAGCACCAAGAAGACAATGTAGCTGCAGAAAAGAAAAATCTAAAGTGGCTAAACAATCTACGAATCATGCGTAGCCTGTGCTGCTCCATGTGTTGGTGCTGCAGTGACATCAACATTCGATTGTATTAACATTATGTTCTGGCACATTTCTTCTCTTTGCAATGTCTCAAGGATACATTGAAACTCGAACATACTATGAACACCAGGAAGACCACCATAAATTCACATTACATCAATTATACATCAAATACCTTAAATACTAATTTGTGTACGAACACCTCATTATACCGACAAGTTTCTTGTTTTCCTATGACATCTGGAATTATTATAATACTTTTAATTAATATCCATTGTTTGCATAAATTGTTAACAGTGGTATTTATTTTTCAAAATAAATTATGTAAAGGATTTCTATGATGATGATCAATCGCTTTGGAGACTATATCAAAATTAATGACCTGGTATACTAAGATCTACTGGTAAAAGCAGTATGTTAGCAATCTTCTTTATACTGATTCAGTTGTTACATTTTGTAAAGGTCAAGATAAATGTTATGTCTTCTGTTGGTAAGTTGGTTTGGTGAGAAAAGAAATTGGATTATTGGCACCTGGAAAATAGGATGTGCCAAAAATTTACAGTAATGTTTTATATCAGCCCGTAATTGTCATAATCAACAGTATTTTCCATTTATGACTACCTAGAAAATAGAAACAAACAGTTTATTTCTCCATAACTGTGACTGCTAGGTTGGCATGTGTGTATATATTGTTATATCTGAGGTTTAGTGTATATGCACTATTTCAAGATCAAACTTATTTCAACAATACAGGTGTACTCACACATTATATTTACACGTATTATGTTATTTTGTAGACACAAAAGTAGGTGTATTCAAACATCATATCGTAGTATATATATATATAATTTTATATACATAATTATCATTTACATTATAACAGTTACATATTTGTTTTGGATGGTATTGTCAATGTTTGAATAAATGATTCAATCTATCACGAGTTGTCATAATATTGATGCACTTAATAGCATTTCTCAAGCAGCATATATATCTGAAAGTGGCAGCCAGGCTTATTTACCTATTAATTTTTATGTAAATGTGGTGGAACATTGACATAATGTACATATGAAACATTAAATACATTTGGCAAAATCTGTGTTCCATGGCCATGATAAATAATAAATGGAATATGTTTATATAAAGAAATAGTGTCTTTTTTACATTGATATATAGATTTTCATGTCTGCAATACTGTTGTGTTCTGAAATAGAAATTGTGGTTTCAAGTGTAGTTAAACGTGCCTACCCAAATTGTAATTGTGTAGCACGCAGTGAATCTATAAATTACTGCGGTGAATTACTAATCGGTCCCGTTTGTTGGCTGGTCCCGCTTGTTTACTTTTTATTGTGTAATTTTGCATTGGCTAGCAGTGTAGGCGCGGCGCCGCTTTCAAAGACGGTATTTATGCAATTTCAGCGGTCAATAAAAATTGACAAACACACACCAGTATCATTGAATCACACACAATTTACTAATGTGTTTTTGCGCCGTTGTAACAGCAAATAACTGAGAAATCTCCATCTGAAAGCAATACCAAAAAAGTTACGCGACCTCTTGCGTTGACGTATCTTTGCGATGAAATGTACGCCATATTTGCGAATGTTCGTATAGTAAATGTTTCGAGAATAGCACTTGCGAAAAAATCGTCACTTACGCTCTTTTGACGTCATTTTTATATAAAAATGGCGCTAAGAAATTCGTAAGTCGTTCGAGAATACGGGCCCTGGGCCCTTCGAGCGTTCAGCCGTTCAGGAACAGCGTGATGCGTGTCAACGATACGAGACACGTTTTAAAACTAGTCACAATTACCGCACATGCGCGCGTGCATGCTTGCGTGCGTGCGCGCGCGCGTGTGTGTGTGCGTTATTATGTTAAGCAACGTAGAGTGAACGAACTTGCCCAAAGTTTGACACCGCAGCACAGGATTCGAACCCGGGTTCTCTTGGTAGGGAGGTCGGTGAAAATGCAATAATTCATCAGATTGGCAAATGTGATACACCATTGGCGAAGTTATAAACAATTATGTAGAGGCCATTGAATAAATTTGTGTGACAGTTTTTTTGATCTGAAGGAAATATGAAAAAAATTATCTTGTACAATACAAACAACTTGGCTAAAACTTGGTATTTTATGTATTTCCTTTAAATATAATTTACGAAAGGAATTATACATAAAATTAAGTTAATTAACTAAGCTACTAACCTTTTGGAAAAGCTTACAAAAGTGTCTCCAGGTCCCCCACTTTCAAATCGTCATCCATATATATACAGGTGTGTCTACACAATATACATATCTGGCTCGTTGTCATACTCCACATTGAACCAGCTTGGGAAGCCTGCTACCCACAGGTTGGAGGATATGCTTTAATGGTTTCCATCAAAAAAATCTGACATGTTTTAGAAGTGACAGGTATACCTGCAAAATCATGTGGACGTTAGTGAGTACGTGCATGCATGTCATGTATGCAAAGTTAGTAAAATGTGTGTGAGAGTAAAAACATAGCCATATATTACATGCATTAATGTAAACATTCTGCTTTGGCCTTGCACCATATAATTATGTAAACATATTTTATATGTAGGTTTGTGTGTGTGTCCGCATGTGTGCGTGTGCGTAAAATTAGTAAAGTGATAAGGATAGCCAACTATTGCAAGCAACAATAAGCATTCCGCTATACAGCATGCATGTACAACATTATATATATATATATATATATATATATTGCCATGCAACTTTGAATTATCTGATGTAATGTTGTATCTGCAAAGATCCGTTTGCAGAGAACAGCGATGGCTGGAAGTAGGATATGAAGAATCACTTCCGCATTTGCATCTACATCAGAAAGCGTTGTCAGCATTTCGAACACCTTGTCCTTCTTGATGCGAGTAGCGTCTGCAAAGATAGGCGTACTCGTCCCACTCATTAACTCATTGATGTTTCTGCATAACTCCTGGCAGAATGACACGAGTTGCTGGTAGTGAATATTCATGTCCAAGATGTGAACACTCTTGTCTTCGATCATGCATCAGAGGGGCAGGTGACCAGCTTGCTGATGAGTCCAAGTGTTTTACATCCAGCGAGAAACTGGCGTTTCTAAGACGTTTAGAACAGATTTCAACAACCTGTTTGACGCACTTTGTTTTTTTAGAAAGCACCGCATTTCACTGCTTGCAATATTCAAAAATAAAATGTTGAAAAAGCATGCATATCAATCACCGCTGAAGCAAAATGTTGCACTGTACCAACACCAGGAAATGTGAAATCATGTTATATATTCATCTACAAATTAAATACTTCTAGGAAGATACAGTAAAAAACAACCCAGAAAACACCACCAAGCCAATGTTTATACATGCAGTTAGTTACAGCAAGATCAATGCAGTGTAATTAGAAGTACATTAGATGTCTAATTTATGGAGGGGTTGTCATTTATTTGTTGTCATTTGTTATTTATTTTGCATGATTATAACATGAAAATAAACTTTAAAATATTCATATAACGTCCACCATGTAATACCTGATAGCATGTCTGTGCATATGTAAACACGAATAACAAATGCATGGCTAAGACACAACTTAAGAATACACGATTGTAATAATGTGTACGCCGGGTATGTGAGCGATAATAGAAGAAATTCGTTGCCGGACATGGGGTACCGCTACGTTCGAACTTGGGGCAAAAATGGGCAAAGGTGTATCTCCGCCAAATTTGCATTAATATTACGTTTATACATTACTAAATAGCACAGGTGTAGTTTGCCAGAGTTTCCGCAAGCTGTTCATACCTTAGATCCTCTCTAAATATGACCAATGTTCAACATATCATATTTTTCTTAATTTTATTTCAATTCGTATAAGAAACACGCCAAAAGAAAGAGCATCATTTTGCGATTTCAACCATATCGCCAAACATAGCATGGCGGGTAATAACGCGAGTACGTGATTTTATGAAAAACACCGCCCTTCCGCGAGATTAAATATGGCTGCGTCCGCAACGAAACGAAATTTCGGTGGGTGTCGTTGTTTCATCACGAGTATCTGAATGAAGCATTACGAATTCGTAAAAGCAGGTATTTTTATCACAAAGAAGACATATTTATGTTTCTTTTGATATAAAACATATGATCAGTCTTTATAAATCAAAGGACTTACAATTTTTTTAACATAGGCGATTTAGCATTGCGTCCCAATGCAAACGCGTTTGCGTGATTTCTTCCGACCTCCCTACTCTTGGTCGAGAGTCCGAAGCTCTATACACTGCGCCACTGCACTCCACAATGGTTTAACGGGAATAACGGCATTATTTGTTTCCGTGTTAACAGAAATGAATAGTTACATGTATGTTAAATTGTGGCAGTCTACGTATATAGCTAGACAACATACGCACGTACATACATACACGCACGCGCGCACGCACATATGCACACGCGTACACACATATATGAACACACAAAAACAAACACACACAAGCAGCCGTACATACCAAAAACACACACACACGCATTTAGGCACGCACACACGCAATCGCGCGCGCGCGCACACACACACTCACACACACAAATACATAGAGATATAATGAGGTAATATAATAAAAGAAACACATTTTCCTGCAGTAGCGGATGTATGAGTGTCTTTCTAGGAACCCTCCGTAGACCCTGGAGATCAGATCAGGGGAAAAGCCTACGTCAGAGCTTTCCTGCCCCGCCCGGTTTGTATATATAGGACGTTACCAAAGCGTTAGCGTGTATACCAGTTCATCCACTGCCTGGCTCTTGCAGTACCAAACATATTGCAGTCGCCTCCTTCTTAGCACAGTCGACAAATGTCGCCGTAGGCAGTTCAGAATTTATAGGACAGGACAAACGGGGCAATGGTCAAATGTTATGGGAACCTCCACACACAATGCTTTTTGGGTAATTTCTCTGGAGTCAAAACGTTTTAGACGTAATTTGGGTGTTTCAATAAGATGCATAAATTGTGTAATTTTTAAATGGACAAAACTCGTGACTACGGGTAACAAGTCTTACAACTGACAACGTGTCAGCACTTGCTGCCGAGTAGGCCTTGTAAAGAAGACCTACCCGGTCCACAGTGCAAGCCGAATTGCGCTCTTTGCTGACACATATAATCGGATCATAATGCGACATCCCAGAATATACAGCAGTGTCATAGATAGCCATTCTTCTCAGATGTGTATATGTGTAACATTGGCGTATACATTCGGTGTCACCAAGGCCGATCGCGAGAGGACGACTAGTGTCCTCCGTCGCCTTTCAGATCTGCATGCACCTCCAGCATCCATGCGCGGTGCCCATCAATATTTACCAAACTGGCCATGTTTTCCTGCAACTACATGTGTTATATGAATAACAAATGGCAACAAATTACTCCGCCAACTACACCATTTCACTGTCAATACATTCTGGCACTGAACCTGCTAATATGCCTGATCTACTGCACGAAATTCCCGTAAAAATCTGTTTCAAATTTCAAACATCACCATTTTCTACGTACGATATTATTCTGAAACACAAGAGCAGGTTAACTGACCCGTATAGGTTGGTGGATGCAGTTATATCATGATTTACCCCGTACACGCACTAGACCTACCCAGAGGTATATGGGGGAGGGTACTGTTGACGATTTTTCGCCGCGACGTTCAAAACATTTGTAAACTCTTCAGGGTATCCAAAAAAGAAAAGCACGATTTCCACCACCCCTCGAGGCTCCCCGACAAAACCCACCTCCAGGCTCTCCAAAAATGGGGCTAATCGTATCTCCAGCCCCCCTCCCACCAACAAAAATTACACCAGAAAATACACACCTCTTCCCTAAATATTTGGGGGCTAATCCTATCTCCAGCCCCCCTCCTCAAATATTAGGTGCTCAGCCCCAAGCTCTCTCGGTTCCGGCACCTTAGAGTTACTGTGATTTATTCGACAGTGATGTAAATACCCAAAGGTCTAGTGCGTGTACTCACAAAAGCTCCGCAGATCGACGAATACTGACGCGACGACTACCCATGGATGTAATCGTCTCACAGAATAGCTGCCAACACTCTGCCCTGTTGTGACTTCTAGGTGCGCCGCCAGTCGTTGTGGTTTATGATGTCCCAAAAGAGTAATCGCTGGTGTGTTCGGCATTGTGAAATTCGTCGGAACTACCGTGTCACTATTGCTTCGCACCATCGATCCATCGCTGTCTATAGACGAAATCTCTCGATTGCATCGATCAGCGGTTTCCAAACTGGGGTACGTGCACCCCCAGGGGGGCGCGAGAGGTTTTCCAGGGGGTACACGAAGGGTTGGCTGAAAGTAAGGTTTTCGCCATGTTGTGTGCTACTCGTGTTTGCGCTTTGCACCAAAGAAGGAAACCTCAATAGAGAGTTCTTGTTCTATCGGACCGTTCTATCATTCCTTGGAATTAACCAATAAGGACAAAGGCGTCTTCTGATCGGCTTCCAAATGTTTTGCGGTCGAGGGATTATCGTGGAAAATGTACTGGTCATGCTTAGCAGTTTTTCCCGACTGAATGAAGGAGGTGGTATGTTTCACCATTCAAAATACTCCATTGCATTTATGATCCATCGATACGCTCTCGCATCAGAGCTAGTCCCGCCAGAATAAAGAGCATGTCTTGATTATGTTGGCAAGATGGTAAATGCCACCAAATCCAGCGCTCTCAATACTCGACTTTTTTTCTCTAAAAGTGTCACCAAGAGACACAGCGCTTCCACACCGCGGCCTATTGACTCTCTTGGAGAATAAAACATGAAGAGAAATTGCTAAACGATGAGATCACCGAATTGGGAAAAAGGGCAGGCTGAGTATTGAAGCCGGCTTACTTAAAGTTAGAATACTCGTCGTGAAGCTGGAGGTGTGGGAGGGCAACGTCAACTATGAAAACCTCATCATGTTTGTTCATCTCAACGCAGCGTTCGATGGTGAAGAAACTGAAGAAACTGAAAGGAAACACGGGACAAATTGGGCAGACCCACGTACCTGTCGTCAAAGACAAAACGTTCTCGTCTACGATGGGCGTGTCGTATCCGACTCTGTCGGATGTCCCCGTGAGGGCATTGTTGATTTTCCGTCCACCTATATATGTGAACTCACATTATCGGCGTTATTCTGCACGAAGACCAAACTACGATTCCGTCTCTGTGTCATGGGTGATATCCGAATCTGTCCAAAACTGCTTCCCAATTTGAATCCTTGATTTTTGAAAAGGCTAGCTCACCCATCTAGTTTGTCATATTTTGTATTATACAGTCGACGTAAATGTTGGTTTGTCTCATCAATATGATTATGTGTTATCGTTGAATTAAGTGTAGAATATTGTTTTATAGAGTATACATTTTATGGGGATACACTGACGAAACACCAGGGGGTATGCGGAGAGAAAAAGAATGGGAACCGCTGCTTTACCTCATCGCTTAAATTCGTAGCAAACAAATTGTAATTATCGTAAAACATCTTTAGTATGTTTTTAACATTTTGCTAAAAGTTTTATTTACATTTATAAAATGTTTTTACATGATTTGCCATGACATTCACGTGACCTTTTTAAATGTCGTAAAACCTTGTGTTTCCTGTGAAACGACTTACGCCATATGGAAAATTCATGAAAATTGCCATATTTTAAATGTTGATGAGTTCGATCAAATGTCCACCGTGTTGGTATGCAGGCAGTCGACGACTGTTCGTTGACATCACCCAGAAGCCAGAATGTCGTGCACAGGCGCCACACAACGCAATTACTCCACTGACTTCTTCAATACAGAGACGACCTAACAAACATGTTAAATCTGCAATGTACATCTCCTTACCGGGTATACACGGGCAAACTAATGGCGGGCCAATAATAAAAAGTGTCAGTAGCTAGTTTAATATTTTTGAACGTGAAGCAATACTGACACTGGCACCGCCGCCGCCAGCACCACTGCCGCCGCCGCCGCCGCAGCAGCATCGTCTTTAGATGGAAAGGAGTCGGCAGCAGTTTCTCCTAACACTTTCTTTTTTGCATCGGTGAAAATGGTTTACAATTGATATAGTTTGCGATCAGATCAAGGGACCGATCATATAAGGGGAAGGCCTACGTCAGGGCTTTTCTGCCCCGCCCGTTAATGGGAACCTCCACACACAATGCTTTTTGGGTAATTTCTCTGGAGTCAAAACTTTTTAGACGTAACTTAAGTATTTAAATATGATGCATAAATGATGTATTTTGTAATGGACAAAAGTCGTATTTTGAAGTCCGAGGAGTGAGCGCTATTATGATACGGTACCCGGCCAGTCACTGTCCGGGGGCGCTGGTCGTAAAGGCGAGTTCTTACATTGCGCAGTATCCAGTTCTCAGGACGGCTCAAAGCGATTTATACACTTTACTCCCTGGCAGATCTGTCCAATTGAACACCATCTTGACATCTCTGGTCGTAGGCCACCATGCAGTTGGGGATAACCATTAATTCGTTCGTCAATAGTAAACACACAACACTGTCTACCAACGATGGCTAAGCCTTTCCACCACACCTATTTAAGCCTAAAATGAATACATTGTCATCGACATCGTAACTAGGTAAGGCATGGTGTGTCACTGTGTGTTAACAAATATAACTAACTATAACCTAAACAATCTGGTGTAAATTGTACACAGAAAAGTCTTTTCAAAGACTATATAAAAACTATTTTGAACATAAATAAATTCTGATATGGCACCTTGCAAGCGGCAACTCAGGGCAAAACGGCACTTAGTTTGCAACGACTGCCAGAGCTGGGTGGATTTTGCGTTGTCTGGTTGTCCAAAATCATGGGCAGAGACCAAAGATGACGGATTCACCTTTCGGTGTATGGGGTGTTTGGGGGTGGAATGTCTGATGAAGGAGGTGTGTAAGTTGACGGATATAGTGAAGGAGATGGAGGTAAGACTCAACATAGAAATAGATGGAGCAGAGAGGGATGACGCGGAGAGAGTTGAAAATTCTACAACACAGAAGGAGCAGAGTTGTGACACGGAGACTGAAGAAAGGAGACTGAGAGGAGGGAAGGTGACCAGTGTGAAGGAACAAGAAATTGAGAAGACAGAGGGACGGAGGAAAAGTGTTCGGCAGAGGAAAACAAAACGTGTAAGTGGGGATAGATCAACAGGTAGTCAGACTGTAGAGAACGAGGAGAGACGCGACAGCGATACAGGTGGTGAAGAGGTAGATACCACAGAGGCAGTTAGTAAGACTGTGAGACAGAAGACTGATGGAAGAAGACAGTGTTCAGCAAAAAACAGAAAACATGACAGGCGTGAAGGTGACAGGGGAGAAAGTGACCGTAGTGAAGGAGGTAGCCGGGGAAAAGGGACGGGAGAGGAGAGAAGAAAATGTGATGGGAGGAAAGATGAAGGGACGAAAGGAAGTGAGAGTAAATGTGCTAGAAGAGAAGATGACAGGAGGAAAGGGGACAAGAGAAAACGCGACAGGAAAGAAGGGAATGGAAGAGAATGTGACAGGAGAGAAGACGGCAAGAGGAAAAGACAACAACCAGAAATATGCAAACCGGAGGAGCTACTCCGAGGCAGTGATTGAGGGGGCAAGGAGAAAAGAGAGAGTGTTTATGGGCGATTCAATTCTGAGAAAAACAGACAAGACTATATGCGAGGGGAAGGACGTTGTTGTATGTCTACCGGGGGCTAGGATAGAGCATGTGACCGAAAAGGTAGAGAAGGTATTGGGGCATGGCAAGGGAGGGTCTATACTAGTACACGTAGGGACAAACAATGCAGACAAGGAGGGAACAACTGGGATAGTTCAGAAGTACAGACATCTAGTGAGGAAGCTAAAGAAGACAAGAGTGGAACAGGTTATTCTCTCAGGAATTTTGCCAGTAATGGGAGGAAGGGGGGCAACATACAGAAACTGTAAGAGGATGGCGATCAACGCACTAGTTGAGCAGATGTGTGAAGAAGAGGGCGTGGGATTCATAGATTTAAGGGGGTACTTTTTGGGGAGAGAAGATATGTACATGAGAGATGGCCTCCATCTAAGTGGAAAGGGGGCAGCAGTATTCTCAGAGAATCTGCTGCGATCTGTTGACAGTGGGACAGATTGCATATATTTAAACTAAATTCTCAGGGGGACTCGCAGAGAAGCCTGATACTGGAGGCATAGATAAAACAGCAACATAATTCAGCAAAGAACAGTCTGGAAAACTGTTCTGAAGCTGGGTATAAATGTGTTTGTTTAAATGCAAGGAGTATAGTAAACAAAAGAAATGAACTAAACATTATGGTAGAAGATATTGACCCTCACATAATAGGTATAACCGAATCATGGGCAACCACCGATGCATCAGATGCCGAATTGGGACTGACAGGATATGTAATGTTTAGGAAAGATAGAATAGGAATAAGGGGAGGTGGAGTTATTTTATATATTAAAGAATCTATCCAGGTTTATGAAATAAAATTAGACAGAGAAGCAGATTGCGAAGAAGCTGTTTGGTGTAACATAGTTACAGGAAACTCAACGTTAACGGTTGGATTAGTTTATCGAAGTCCAAACATAAGCATAGAAGAGAATGAAAAAATACAAAACGCTATAAGGGAAGTGAGCAAACGGGACTGTGTTATTATGGGGGATTTTAACCATGGGCATATAAAATGGAAATCTCTACAGAGTATGGGTAGTGAGGATCACAAGTTTTTAGTTTTAGTACAAGATATAGTTTCATTTCTCAACATGTGCTAGAACCAACCAGGGTAGAGAATGTGTTAGACATAGTTTTGTCCTCACAGAATGAATTAGTTGACAATGTTAAAATATGTGAGCCTCTGGGAAGTAGTGATCACAACCAGATACATTTTACCATCAAAGTAAAATCAGAAAGAAATAATAAAAAGCAGTTCAGGAGAAATTTCCACAAAGGAAGATATAAGGAAATGAGGAAATAGTTAGCAAAGATAGACTGGAATAACACACTGAAGAATAAGACAGCAACAGAATGCTGGAATATCTTAAAGAATGAAATAGAGTGCATCGTAGATAAATTTGTTCCCTTCAAAAAACAAAGGAAACGGACCAGAAAGAAATACTTATCGAAAGAAGCCATTAGAAAAATTAAGTATAAACAAATGATCTGGAAGTCATATAGACGTACTGGAAATGACGAAGACTACAACATTTATAAAGAAGCACTAAACCAAGCTACAGCTGAAATTTGAAATTCAAAGAGAAGCTATGAACATAAATTAGCTTGTAATATAAAACATGACGGCAAGAGGTTTTATGCGTATGTTCGAATGCTTAACAAATATGTTATGTTTTTTGGAAGATATCACTAAGTGGGTAGATGATGGATCACCAGTAGATATCATTTACTAAGATTTTCAAAAAGCTTTCGACAAAATGCCACTTCAAAGATTACTGCTTAAACTAAAGGCCCATGGCATAGGAAATTGTATAATTAACTGGATAGAAAAATGGCTGATTGACAGAAGACAACGGGTAGTTGTTGATGGGGAGGCTTCAAACTGGAAATCAGTTTTGAGTGGGGTTCCACAGGGATCAGTACTGGGACCTACATTATTCTTAATATATATAAACGATTTGGACGATGATATAGCTAGCAAGGTGTTGACATTTGCAGATGATACAAAAGTGTTTAGAAGGATTAAAAGTGATGGAGATAGACATCATTTACAAGATGATCTTGACAGGTTGATCAAATGGTCTGAAAAGTGGCAAATGTTGTTCAATTTTGGGAAATGTAAATGCCTTCACACAGGACATGGGAACGAATATGTAGAATATACAATGGGGGGAACTGTACTAAATACTACTGTAAAAGAAAAAGACTTAGGGCTGACAATTAGTGCTGACATAAAGGTTTCAGAGCAATGTGGAATTGCAGCTTCAAAAGGAAATCAAATCCTTGGATTGATTAGGCGAAATATAGCATATAAAGAAAAAGAACTAATAATACCGCTGTACAAAACAATAGTTAGGCCTCTTTTAGAATATTGTATACAAGCGTGGAGGCCATACCGCAAGAAGGACATATATATGCTAGAAAGAGTACAGAAGAGAGCGACTAAAATGATACAAAAACTGAGGGATCTTAGTTATGAAAAACGCCTAAAAGAATGTGGTTTAACAACACTAGAGACCAGAAGATTGAGAGGAGATCAGATAGAATTTAAAATATTGAATGGTTATGAAAATATTGATGTAAGGTAGCAGTTTGGACACCTACACATGTTCATAGTTATGTTGTAACATGCTAATTAAGAGATGGAATACATCTTAATTTTCATTCTAATGTCGCTACCAGCCACAATATGGCAGTACCATATGCTAAGTAGATGACGGATATTGTTACATTCTTAATTTTATGATACTACATTTTCATGATTTAATTGCTAAGGTGTTGATTATAATTATATTTAGGTAATTAATTACTATGAGTAACCAGCTTGAACGGTATGAGATAAACTCCAAAGACACTGGTCACGTGTATTTTCACCAAGCATTGGTACAGCAGCTGTGGGCTAGGCTGGCTCAGGTTTCGCACAAGGAGGAGACATTTATTTTTGGTGAGTGTCAACTTGTTCAATAATACTTTTAAGGTATTATTTCCCTTTTCTAATTGTACCACATCATGAATTGAAAGATTGTCCATCATTAGACCTAAACTTGCATGGATGTTTTAAAGCAATTATTTAGTTATAAGGGTTTTCACTATATGGAAAATTGCTTTGAGTGGAAACCCCAGGATGCTGTGGTTGACCCCCACTGGCTGGTTGTAAACACTAGTGGTCTTAATGAGTTTTAGAATACTTGCATCCTGCTGGTGATATAACTCGCAGAGTATACAGTTTTAATCATGTTTAATCAGGTACTGTGTTTTGTATTATGATGCTTAATCTACGTGCTATTAGGTTAATATACGGCCATATTATGCATTTAGCAACAGAATGTGTTCTATGAAGCTATGCAGTCAGTATCAGAAACTGCCCAGTGGCCAGTAATGTCCTCATGATTAATCACCCTGTGGGGTTGGTTGGGTAGGATGTGGAGCATATTCCCTAGAGACTGACACTTGAAAACAAGTTGGGAGCCACCCTGGATAGTGTAGCTAGATGGTAAACACTGGCCAAGTGTTTGGTTCAGTCATTTAACAAGTCATAGAATAGGTATACTGTGTAGTAAATTGGAACAGAATATGGTAACACGAAGTAGTATATGAACATTGAATTGAAATACTTGTTTAAATAATGATATGTGTTCTGCTATAAATGACATGTTGCACCATGCCATTGCAGGAGGGAGCCAGGCCTGGAATGAATGATGTGAGATTCATTAATGAGCCTCCAGAGCAGTGTTGGGTGAGCATGGCCATTACAGTCATGGTAGATTATGTAAATATGCATTTGTTAGATGCATATACCTGTGTTGTTGATTTACATGCAATTGTATTCCTAGTATAACTTGTACGACAATTATATATCTTTAGATTACTTTACATTATACTGGATTCATTATATTGCGCATGCGTGCTGTGTGACATGTGTCCACGCATCATAATCATTAATATATCTACTTACGTATATTTGTATTGTTAGTACTGTATTGACAAACCGTTTACTTTGTTTAGGTTTCTTTTTGTATCCGGAAGTAAGACCACAAATAAAGAACTTGATCGAAAAGATTGGAGCCGACTTGTTTGTTGTACAATTTGGCCTCGTCACATTGATAGAAATATGTTTTTTTCAGTTAAGAAAGATAGAAAGACTAGAAGACATGAAGTTACATTAGTAAAGGAGCAGTGTAGATTAGACGTAAGAAAGTTTTCATTTTCACAAAGGACTGTGAATGAATGGAACAGATTATCTGATGATTGTGTGGGTGCTAGTAGTGTGAATATGTATAAAAATAAAATCGACACATACCTCAGAAGGGCTAGATATATGTAGATAAAAGGGATGGACTCTTGATAAACCAAAGGGCTTCCTTGTCCACCTGCCATCTAGAGTTAATTCTCTGGATGGCAATCTTGTTAAATCTTGTTAAACCTGTTCGCCAAGGTGAACTATGCCGCACTGTCTGGCGGGGTAAAGGTGTGGCCCTCAATCCGCTTTGATATATTGTATGATGTATACAGGTGTGTAGTCGGCAACAGTATGTTCACGTTAGAATATTTACACTGCATGCTCCCTTGACAAGAGCATCTAATGCCAGGAGCAACTGATGCCAGAACCTTGTAATGCTTCGAGGGCCCACGGTGCAGTGGGTTAGGCAATAGTGTATTAAACGAAATCACTTTTACGCGTACTCTTGCTGCGACAGTTTTTGCCGTTAGCATAGAGCTCAGAGTTGTCTGATTTGAGCGATCTTGGCATTTACTCGTACTTTGTTGAGCATATTAAGACACTTAGACAAGAGCCGTAGAAAGTGTACACTATGCGTGATATCGGCAGGGCAAATGCATAATAGATGTTGTATAACTGCCAACTTTTGTGTGAAATCCGGGAGATTCATCAGCGGTTCAAAACGCTTCCCGTGTCGCGCTGTCTCGGATCTTGACATCGGAAGACGGGGGAGTGCTGTTGTAGTCAATGTAGATTGTTTGCCGGAACTTCAGCGGTTCAGCACATCTCAGCACGTCTCCCGTGATGTTGCGCTATCCCCGGGGGTGCTGTTGGAGATTTTAAACAACAGTCCGGGAGATTTCCCTGTATTCCGGGAGACCTGGAGATAAACACTCAAAATCAAGGAGACTCCCGGATATTCCGGGAGAGTTGGCAGGTATACGTTTCGTAGGCGCAATAGTTTATATCTCGCATAGTAAAACAACATTCTATGCACAGTCTTAAAGAGGTAACATGCATTCGGGGAGGAGTGTCTGCTGTCCTATATTCCCCTATAATCAGTTGAAGGCATAACATAGTACCCGATTAACATACGTCCACAATTAAGTATGTAGTGTTATGCACCACTGTGTGTCAAAAGGATTGTCGATGTCTTCACAATAAAGACGTCCTTTAAATAAATTAAGAGCTGTGGTAACAACATAGGCCTCTAGAGGTATAATAAGCAGTCTGGTTCAGTGCAAACCATCCTTTCGCGACAGGGACAATGTCTGGAAGTTCGCTGAACCATTTGCAGTGTTCTTCAGAGAGTAATTCAACTAGTAATTCCCAGAAATACCATCAATCCCATCCGGCCATCCTCACGAGTCGGCCATGTTAAACGATTGAACCACATTGGTTGTGTATTTCAATGTCAATTTGACTTTTTTCTTTCGTGATATTTCGACTGTTTTCAGCTATTTCAATGGGCTGACAATTGATCTGTAATTGGCCAGGAGAGCAAGATATATAAAACGAGCAACCTGGGTGAAGTCTTGCACACAAGACACGCAAAGACAATATGAATGGACATGAGGGCCGGTCTATCTCGATCTCCTGAAGAGCCACCCACGCAAGCTACCCTTGGCATGAGAGGATGGTCAACTATTAATCAGGAACACATTGCATTGTTTTATAATTAAACAAACACAATTTGTACGTTTGATGTGCTACGATGTCGTGTAGAAAGAGAATGTACTGTATTGCAGACCCGTAGGCAGGAGGTGCGACGTGTGCGTACCGCTGAGGTAAGAGTTCCGCCTGAGGGAAAAGAGTTCCGCGCGATGTTTCAGGAGGGGCTAGTTGAAAGCCGGGGGGGGGGCAGTTTGGGGTCTCAATTACTAGTTTGACTCAGCTAACTTCCGCACTTCGCGTTGGGGATCAGCTAGGGCTAGTTTTGCATGGCAAACAGCCCTAGCTTACGAGGAAGTGCAAAACTAGAACTGGCAGATCCCCTACGCGAAGTGCGGAAGTTAGCTGAGTCGAACTAATACTGGACTTCGCCAATCGCGACTACATCACCCGTTAGAACAGCGCAAATACCCGCCCCAATTTGAAGACGGATACACGACTTCTGGGAATCCCAGTATATAATGACCCCTTCGCCTTTTAGCACGAGCAGCTGAGCGGTATTGTGTATTCGAATAATTACTTCTACTTCCTAAACATTGCATGTAACACGAGCGACGGTTGGTTGAAATTAGTTTTATTATGACCACCTGACCTGCCGACATCCACTGATCTAGTGAGCGATTTCATAGGCTGAGCTTAAATTCAGAGTTTCGCAAAGCGGTCAGCCAGGGGGTACTGCTGCCTGGCACTGACGTAATCAGCAGCAGCGACCCCTGGCGCGCGAATATGTTAGGGAACGGTCCCGGGCCAAACCTTGTGCACTGAAATGTAACCCACCCCCCAATAATAAGTTGCACTGAAATCAAACGTTCATTCTGTACAAAAAAAGATTATTATCAATTGGCATAATTCTGAACGTTTAACCATCTCCATATCGCCAGTATTTATCCAGCCCACCACCCGCACTAAAAAAACTGAGCTCATGCCAGATTCGTCCGGCACACGTCTAGTCTTGATAATTTAGAGGACAGCAGCTACTAAATTCACCGAATTTACCAAAGTAATGTCTGATCGATATTAAAACCTACCGCAACATTGTTGATACATTAAATGTATCATTTTTGTAACTATTTTTTTTATTTAGACTAGAGTACCGAGGTTGTCTTAAAATTAGGTCAATTACTAGTCATCATTTGGGGAGAACTCAGTTTTTAATTGCAGTGAATTTTGAGGGTAGGTCGGTTTTAAGTGTTGGACATTTGAGGTTGTGTCAATTTTCAATGTTCAGAGTTATACCAACAATAATTTTGTGTACAAAAATGGGGTCATATTTCAGTGGAAATGATTTGAAGGTGGGACATATTCAAGTGCACAGGATTTGAGTGCTCCCTAAGTTAAGCTTCGCTAGTGATACAATAATAATGGTTTATTACAGAAACTATGATACATTCCAATCAATTACATACATAGATTGCCATGGTTTCTGTAATGAGGGTATAAAATCACGAATGGCTGATTAGCTCTCACAATACATGTGATATATATATATATGTAAATTTCATGGTGCAAGATAACAATTTGTGTGATTGAAGAAATAAGAAAAACAGCAACATGAATCACAAACTTTCATGAATAATTCATTTAAAATTGCAACAAAGAATGCTATTTATATAAGTCACTACTATTATTTACTTGCACAAATTTCTTGAGTTGACGTTTAAACGTTGCTAATGCATATGAGTGATATTTTTACTTATTTCACAGTCAGTTTACCTTTTGTTCTCGTGACGTTTCGGCTGCAAAAATACAATTACAGTCCACTGTTGTCGCCCTATATTTCCATAATTTAACACCTCGATATCTAATGGTTTTAAATAATACATTACTTTTTGAAATCGGCACATGTAGTAATTCCTATGTTCGTGTAGTTCGTTCTTTCTAATGAATATCCTTGTCATAACCGGCGGAAACATATTCTTATCGATTTAGTACATAAAGAGCACAACCGTGTTGTAGTGATAGATCACATGCATCTCGTACCACCATACTTACGGGCCTCGCGCACTTACGGGTCGCACATGTTTGGTTGGCGGATGCGGCGTGCACGGCCATGTTCTGAGTGTACGGTTATACACAATAAAAGTATTACATCTTATACCATTATCTATATAATTTCATGGTGTCAGAAAATAGGGAACACACGTCCAGAGACACACAGCAACGTGTCGTGTCGCCGTAGAACATCATGGACCAAAATAGCGCGTTGTATCCGACGCTGGACTGGGACTCGCCGGCGCTATCAGAAACATGGACAAAATTCGAAAAACACGCACGGCTAATGTTCGCTGGGCCGTTACACGACAAAACAGAGGTGCAACAAGTGAGTTATCTGTTGTTGTGGGTGGGAGAGAAGGGCCGCGACATCCACTCCACATTCCAATTCGATAACGTCACATCAGAAACTGACCCGAACGACGGACAAAGACAAAATTTGGACACAGTGTGTGCCAAATTTCGCGCGTACGTAACACCGAAGAGTAACGTCATATTCAACCGATATAAATTCTACAACCGCGTGCAAGGGGTTGGCGAACCTGTTGACAGTTTCATCATGGATGTAAAAATACTCGCACGTGATTGCGGTTTCCCAGCCAACATCATTGACGAAATGATCCGGGACAGGCTTGTATATGGCACGAACGCGCGGAAGGTACGTGAAAAGTTTATAAACGTCGGCGGAGAACTGAGTTTAATAAACGCCATCGACATCGCGCGCGCGCATGAAAGCGCGCAACAACAACTAAACAACATGATCAGTGAACCAACGTGTTAAAGCTAACAGAAACGCCACGAGCTTCACTCGACCTACACAAAGCAGTCAGAAAAAGAAGACGTGCGGACACTGCGGATACAGTCAGCACACGAATATGGACGACTGCCCTGCTCGAGGCCGCACCTGCAACAAATGCAAACGGCGAAACCACTTCGCCGCCGTGTGCCGCCAGAAGAATGTCAACAGCGTTGATCAGCCTGACATTGAAGACAGCGACAGCGACGTAAATGATGAGTTCTGTGTTGATAATGTTCTCACCCATACAATAAAGATCAGGCATATGCCACAGTCACGTGCAACAACACAAAACTAAAGCTCAAAATAGACACGGGGGCACAGGTGAACATTCTACCTAAGTCCGTGTATGACAAGCTCCGAGCCAAACAAAAGTGCTACAAAGCAGCAAAGTAACACTTCAAGGTTACGGTGGCCATGCTCTCAAGAACTTGGGTACATGTGAGCTTCGTTGTTCGCACAAAAACAAAAGCTATGCACTCCAGTTCCAGGTGGTCGACGCGCGAGCTCCTCCCATCTTGGGACTGGCATCTTGCATCGAGATGCGAATCATACAGCTTGTACTGTCTGTCGATGACGGTAAGTCTGGCAATGACGTTGATGCCGACCTTCGACGTAACTGTGATGAACTATCCGGTAACGATTATGATAACGTCGAGTATAAACCCGATCGCGATGAAGATGTGCGACTGCTCGCCGAATATAGTGACTTGTTCGAGGGCATCGGTGAATTTCCTGGGTAACACTCGCTCACGTTACACCCTGATGCAAATCCTGTCGTACATCCGTCAATCAGCATACCAGTGCCACTTCGCGACAAGGTCAAAGAAGAACTACCACGTATGGAAGCCAGCAACATCATCGTGAAAGTAACGGAGCCCACGGACTGGGTAAATTCCATGGTTGTGCAAAAGCGTAATGGTGACATACGTGTATGCCTGGACCCTCGCGACCTGAACAATGCGATAAAACGACCGTACTACCCAGTACAGACGCCAGAGGGCGTCACCAGCACGCTGACGGGCGCAAAATACTTCTCGCTGCTCGACCCACGAAGTAGTTACTGGCATATAAAACTGACAGACTCAACATCTCGATTGACAACATACAACACACCATACGGACCATACCGGTACCTACGCATGCCATTCGGAATCAACTCAGCTCAAGACATCTTTCAGCGCCTTGTCGATGAGACATACGAAGGTTTGCCACATGTTACTGGCATCAGCGACGACGTACTTGTCGCAGGCACGCCAAAAGAAGAACACCTTCTTACACTACGCGCAGCGCTTCAACGAGCTCGCCAAAGTGGTCAACGTTTCAAAATGGACAAATGTCGTTTTTATTTGCCAGAGGTTGCATACTACGGTCACTTCATATCTGCCGAGGGCATCAAACCAGACCCCAAAAAGATAGAAGCTATCGTCAAAATGGCAAGCCCTGCTAACAAAGCCGAGCTACAGCCCATACTTGGTATGGCCAACTATCTTGCTAAGATTGCACCAAAACTGAGTGAAATCACTGCCCCGATGCGCGATCTATTGAAGAAAGAATCCGAATTCGTGTGGGATGCGAAACAAGAATCTGCATTCGCAAAGATGAAGGAGATCATCACAAAAGCACCCGTGTTAGCTTTCTACGATTCAAAGAAGGAGCTGACATTACAAGTCGACGCCTCATGAAAAGCGACGAGTGCCACACTCATGCAAGAAGGACGCCCAATCGAGTACATGTCACGAGCTTTGGACCAGTCCAAACAAAATTGGGCTACGATCGAACGAGAGATGCTAGCCATTGTACACGGGTTAAAGAGATTCCGCCAATACATGTACGGACGCAAAACAACTGTGGAATCTGACCACAAACCACTTGAATCCATCATGCGCAAGCCACTGTCGGCAGCCCCGAAACGCCTGCAAAGCATGATTGTCGAATTACAACGATACATGTATGATATTCGCATCGTCCACAAACCTGGTAAGGAAATGCCAGTAACCTACTGTTTGAGCCGTAACCTCACTGCAAACGCTGTGCCGATCTACGATGAATTCTCAGAAGAACCAGACATAGCCGCCCACCATCTGATGGCAACTCTCCCTATCAGCGACAAAAAATTGGCAGAGATCCGGACCAGCACCGCGAACGACTGCCGCATGCAGACGTTAAAGCACGTGATTATATCGGGGTGGCCCAGCCAGGGTAAGGAGTGCCCCACTGCCATCAGCGATCACTGGAATCACCGAGATGAGCTGATGCACGCAGACGGCCTAATATTCAAGTCGGACAGAATCGTATTCCCCAACGCATTGCGCCCAGAAATGCTATCACGAATACACGAAGGACACTTCGGGGTCGAGAAGTGTCGATCATGTGCACGTATGGCACTGTTCTGGCCCGGTATGAACGCTGACAACGAGAAAACTCGCCAACTGCAGCACGTGCCAGATGCACAGAAATGCCAACCAGAAAGAGACTCTGATAAACCATCCGATACCCTCGTTGCCATGGCAGGTTGTAGCGACAGATCTGTTTAATCTCGACGGTCGTAACTACGTTGTTGTAGTGGACTACTACAGTAACTTCCCTGAGGTGGAGTTTCTACGAGACACGAAATCTGCCACCGTCATTAACAAAATGAAAGGAATCTTGGCGCGCCATTGTCAGTGCCAAAAACTTGTTAGCGACAACGGCCCTCAATTTTCGAGTGCCGAGTTTCGGAGATTCGCAAAACAGTAGGATTTCGAGCACACAACCTCCAGCCCTACATACCCGACATCGAATGGTCTTGCCGAAAGAACGGTTCAAACCACCAAAAGACTGTTCAAGAAGGCCAAACACGGGAAGACAGACCCTTACTTGGGCCTACTCGAATTGCGAAACACCCCCGTGCATGGACTCGCATCACCTGCGCAGCTTGCGATGTCTCGTCGTTTGCGGTCGTCGATACCGTACGCACCGAGGCATCTACAACCTGCAGTGGTTGAGCGTAGCGTCATCGAGGAAATGCTCGAACGCAAACAGTCAACTCAGAAAGAACACTACGACAAGTCGGCCAAAGACCTCGAGCCAATCCACGTCAACGAACGCATACGCATACGCATACGCATACGCATCACCGACCCAAGGCCACACTGGGAATCTGCCGTCGTCATTCAAACGCCACAACCGAAGACACCGCGCTCATACATTGTCCGATCTGAACGAGGAGTATACCGACGAAATCGAAAACACCTCTTGAAGACGCGCGAACGACCTGTCGCCGACCCCCTCCCTGATATCGACGAGCAGCTCGAATGTCTCGACGAAGACCACACCCCCGTCAGCGAGGCGTGCGCACTCCGCCCAGTCAACACGTCGGAGCCAGCTGCAACGCCGACATCCACCGTGCAACCCGCGTCGCCTACGCAAGATACGGTCTCACCGCACCCCTACAGAACCAGGGCGGGAAGAGTGCACAAACTCAGGCGCATCCTTGACCTGTAGTGACACTAATATACCCTATAATTATGATTATTATTTTATCTTGCTGTTGTCTGTTCGCTGTTGAAATTGTTTTTCTTATATAACAAGGGGGATGTAATGATAGATCACTCGCATCTCGTACCACCATTACCCTTGCGGGCCTCGCGCACTTACGGGTCGCACATGTTTGGTTGGCGGATGCGGCTTGCACGGCCATGTTCTGAGTGTACGGTTATACACAATAAAAGTATTACATCTTATACCATTATCTATATCATTTCACGTGTATTTGTAGATTTGTCTTATTAGTAAAATGGACAGCTTCTTGAAGAGTTGGTCTGTGTGGAGCTGACATAATTAACCGAATTGCATACTTTTGCAGTTTGAATAGAGAACTAATATGTGTATTATATGCTCCTCCCCACACTTCGACACAATACGTTAGATATGGATATAAAAATGTATAGTATAATGTTACAAGGAATGATCTACTCAGGGTTTTTCTTGCTTTACTTATAATTCCAACAGCTTTGGCTATTTTATATACTGTATATGACAAGACCAGGACAAATTAGCATCGATTAAAATTCCTAAAAATGTTGTGTTTTCTACTTGTGTAATTTGTAGTCCATCAATAAAGATGGCAATTGGATTGGATACCTTTTTATTTACTGACTTGAAGACAATGAAATGTGTTTTACTGATATTTAAAGATAGTTTATTACTCTTTAATCAACTAACTATTTTTGCAGTTCTTGATTCATCACAGTTTCTAGCTCGCTAAGACTGTTACCATTGACAAAAACATTTGTATCATCAGCAAACATAATAAGAAATAGGATATATGATACGTTAACAATGTCGTTAATATAGATTAAGAATAACAGTGGCCCTATTATTGATCCCTGTGGGACATCGCAGCATGTAGACTGAATGTTCGATTTTACTCCATCAAATAAAACATATTGCGTTCTGTTAGAGAAATGTCTTTCCAGCCAGGCAAGTGCTCTTCCTCTAATACCATAATGTTCTAGTTTATTAAGTAATATTTTATGGTCAACTGTATCGAAAGATTTACTGAAGTCAAGAAAAACTCCTAGTACGTGATCACCATAATTTATAGCTGTGGAAATTTTATCTACTAGTTGCACAGGAGCCATGTTTGCAGAATGCTTCTTCCTAAATTCAAACTGGTAATCATATAAGATGTTTTGTTTGTTTATGAAAGATGTTAATCTGTTGTACATTATTTTTTCTAGAACTTTAGAGAAAACTGACAAAATCGATATTGGACGGTAATTGTTTACGAGTGTCTTGTCACCGCCTTTGTATATCGGGATCACTTTTGCTCTTTTCATGTCGTCTGAAAAATACCTTTAATTAACGATAATAAGTTAATAATATGTGTTAAAGGAAGTAGGAAAGTATGATATGTTAATTTAACAATATGTGGAGTTATTAAGTCCCAATCAGGACTTATATTTTTAGATCTTTGATTATAGTTTCTACTTCATTCAGTTCAGCTGGGGAGATAAATATTGTATGGAAGTTTCGATGCTTAATATATATATATATATTGACGGGTCAATAACATGTTTTGTAATCTTTTCAGCCAACGATGGTCCAACCTTAACATAATAGTTATTGAAGTAATCGACAATGATTTTTATCGGTTATTAACTGATTATTAATTTGCTTAATACGTTGCCATGATTTGAGACGATTTGATTGACTTTGCTTTAATAACTGATGATAGTGATTTATTTATGCGCTTCTTAAAATTGAATTAAGCTTACTGCGGCATGCTTTATAGTTAGTTTCATTAGTAAGGGTAGGTGCTTTTTGTAGTAGACCAATAATTTATTTTAAAATTTTATGGAGGTCTTCAGCCCATGTCATAGCTATGGTTTCCTATTACTGTATTTCACTTCAGGAAATATAATGTTTAGCAAACTGTTATTAGAAAACAGCATATGCATTTTTGATTCATCAAGCTCAGAAGCAACAAGAGACCAGTCAGCGTTAGTTAAACTTGTTGCAAACTTTGCTATGTTCTCATCGGCATAAAGCCTTTTAGTTATGTATTTTGTGTTTACATACTACACAGTACTGTTATCGACATAGAAGACAGGACAATGATCAGATATATCTGTATGTAGTATACCAGAACAGGTTTCTGTGCTATTTATAGTTAGGTTATTAGTAAAAAAATTGTCAATAAGTGTGGCAGAAGTAGCAGTTACTCTAGTTGGTTTGCTAATGAGAGGAATATATGACATGGTATAGATACAGTCAAGACATTCTGAGCTAGGTACATGTTTATCCACATTTAGCAGATTGATATTGAAATCACCCATGAGATAACACAGGCAATTCTCTTGATGGATTGTTTTAAGATAGCATACAAGATTGAGGTGAATACATTTATGTCTTTGCTTGGCGGCCTGTACACAATTCCTGTAATGACGTTCCTTTTATATGTAAATATACCTTTATCCAACTCAATAAATACACACTCTGTATCTTCATTATTTTGTCTAAATCTTCTCTTCGTTTGTATAGAAGCGAATCTTTTATGCAGACCTGCACGCCGCCACCCTTTTTATTGTTTCTATGGTTATTTACCATATCGTAACCTGCAATGTTATAAGTATCAACATTGCTTTCATGAAGCCACGTTTCTGATAATCCAATTATTGAAAAACAGTGATTGAGATTGTAACAAGATGTCGCCCACGTCGACAAGAAAAAAAGGTCTAGGTAAAAGAACGTAAGAAAAACTATCCAGCTTCGATCATTTAGTTCTGATTTAATTTTTTGTTCCTAGAGTCAAGGCTAACATTGGAACTAGGGCTTTTCTGTTTCTGCACACACTCGTTATAATAATTATTCTCCTCATAGTGTAAGATCAGTTAAAAATATTACACAATTCCGCCATCATTTAAATGCATACCTTTAGCTCCCTGGCGTTTCCATCCATCAGTTGATAATTTGAATACTGTTTATTTTTTAGCTTAACCAACCACTTTGTGTTGAATTTGATGTGCCCCTGAAATTGGTTTCCAAAGATTTAGGCGAAAAAGAATTTTCATTATTATTATAATCATCGTCGTCTTTATTAAGTGGATGCTGTGTTTTCCTAACCCTGCAAAGTAAAAAACTTCAGTAGGCCTATTGCGTGGAACGTTGACATGTTGAATTGTCTACTCCCAGGCTTGGTACCCCATAAAGTAATTAGGCCAAGCATATCAGTATGCCCTGGCTACTTTTTGTTGGCTAAAAGGTGTCTATTAACATTTTTAGAAAAAAGTTATTATAAATAAAATGTTTATTTGTGTTGAGCGTATCCATAACGTCATAGTTCTCGCATTGACGGTGCCTGTACAGCACCTCGGTGTAATATCTAAAACTATCAATCGTTTCCTTATGTGGTAGGCCTACGAATGACCCTACCTTCCCCTATTGTATAAATGTGAACGTAAATGTTTGATCGTGTTATGACTCCTGGCCAAGGACAGTATTAAAATATAGGAGTAACCTAGATCTGCTAACAAACAAGAAACGTAGTTTGCGAGCGTACAGTCGTAGACACGTATGTTTACTGTCGGCGTGAAACACAAACAGCCACAATAATGGCAATGGGGGTGCAGTAAGTGGTACCACAATCTATACATTGTAATTATCCGAGTGAAGAGGTGGTTTTCCGTTTAATGTTTGGCAACGTTTACTTGTTAAACACAATCAACGATGGCACACGTACTGCAGTGTCATAGCAACGAGGTCGGTACGCAAGATTCGATGACGTAGACCACCAGGCTTTCGGCAATATTAATAGCCTCGATTACCCAGGCGCCGTGAGGTGGTAGCATTTTTTCGCCTAACAACTGCATGGGAGATTAAGGCTCTGCCAATGTTACCAGTAGGGGGCTTTACCCCAGATTCCGGTAGAGACGATTGGCTCGTAGGCGAACTATGAAATAACAAATTAAATAAGTATACACTTTTATCAGATTATACTATACTATAAAAACTATTCAACATTAAACTTATATTGAAACATGTCACACACAAAATAAACCCACATTAAACTGTTTTCGTATTTCAGTGCCGTTTATGACAACCACATGCTTATTCACAAAGTGGCAGCTCTCGTGGCTGTCAACTATTTTTATTGACGTTGTCTTGCTTGCTAGTTTAAGATTAATTTTATTTTGTATAATACCATTTCGGGAACTATTTCGTGATTTCATTTCGTTATCGAAAACATATATAATATAAAAACATTCTGGGGGATAGACATGCTAACTGACAGTGAGCAGTCAAAAGGCGGCTTCCTAGTGTTGCCATCTAGCGGATAACATTCAAAAGGTGGCTGCTGAGCCAGTCTATCTTCCTGGTGAAGTCACTCAGCCAGGCGAGAGTCGGTTAAACGAGATTACAGTATTATAACAACGGAGCTCTAATCATTATATTCCGGTACATGTAGACGCATAACGATCTTACGTATAGGATTGTTTCTGAAATTGTTTGAGAAAACATTATAAACGGATAACTGCTATTTTTATCAAAAACAGAAACGACAAAACCAAATCATGCAGACCGGCTAGATCTAAAGCCAAACATAACATAAGTTTGCAATAAGTTTAGTAACTGTAAAGTATATATGCGAATTATCTACCTTTAGTTTGGTCTTTTTTTAAACAATACAGCTTCGTACAAAGTCACTTTATTTCGTTCAAATACCAATGTAGTCCCACCTAGCTAGATTGCTGTAATACCGATTCCAATGATCATACTATGACGAACTGACAAATGCACGGACACGCTCTCATGGAGTACAAAGGAAATGATGCAAAAATACCCTTAATGCATTTTTGAAGAGTTTTTGACATTGACCCTAACTCGTAGGAGAAGCTAGCTCAGGTCCGCCCATCGTGGCGCAACAAAACAATCAACGGTGCTGCTTCCTTTGAAAGGAGATGAATAAATTGCTAAAGCCAAGAGGAAACGCGGCGAGTTCCGAGCGAGTCACCAACACCACTCGGGATCAACTGTCTACCGCCGTGTCCAGTCCTATTAGCGAAAGAACATCCGAGGCACCAGCCACCTGCGAGAGAAAATCAACTCTAGATTATGAATAATATGGTCATCTTCGCTTCAAGAAGGACGAACAAATGAGTTTTCTCTTAACCCGAAGTTCCATGTCGTGTGGCACTGAATTGGTGATGTAGTACGTCCAAAACCGTGACGTCAGCCGTCGGTCGCGCTGACGTCTTCGTTTATTGAAAATATCAGATGAATGTTCGCAACGCATGGCAAGCTGAACCGACCTTTCTGCGTTAACCCGATGGCGCCTCGAGCACCCGGCCTGGGCGCGCATCATGGGGCAGCTGTATAGCGTGCAGATAGCACACCAGGCCGTGTCTTACGAAGACGTCGATGATGTCACGTGCACGGGTAAGTTTGATGGATCTCCTTCAGAAGTAGACAGTCGGACATGAAGCCTATACTGCTGGTATGCCCACCAAGGGTTTCTAACTCTGATTTATCATCCTCGTTGATGGTATGAAGGCAAATTAGTACCACGTTCTCCCTCCCTCCCTCCCTCCATCCATCCCTCCCTCCCTCCCTCCCTCTCTCCCTCCCTCCCTCCCATATGTGTGTGTGTGTGTGTGTGTGTGTGTGTGTGTGTGTGTGTGTGTGTGTGTGTGTGTGTGTGTGTGTGTGTGTGTGTGTGTGTGTGTGTGTGTGTGTGAGAGAGTAATTGTTTTCTGGCGGTAGTTAGCCTGTGTCTCCGCACCAAATGTCCCGTCGACATAATCGGATTCCTCACTATATTAATATCCGCGTTTAGATGAACTGCACCATGATATATTGTCTTGGACTCCGGTTCCTCGTACGAAGATCGTGGTGCGCCGCAGATCCAGAAGGCCAAATATATTTCCCCTATTGTTGTTTTTGTTGGCCAGGTTGCCTTCCTCTCATTTTGGTGTGTAGGGCAATCTTGCAGGAGGTATTCTACTGTCATTTGAGCCGTGCCACAAGGACACATGTCGGTTTCTCCAATGAGACGTTTGGTGTACAAACGGTGCCTGAGTCTGCAATGTCCAGTCCTCATGCGCGCCATTATCACCAGGTCTTCTCTGGACAGCTGAAAAAAAGTTGTCCTCGCTGTTATATCACTGTTGTATCTGTGATGTTGTTGTCTGACCATCTAGACATCATTTAAATCAAACCTCTAACAGAATAGTTATAATGTAGTGTTTCTGCTATAGGTATTGCTGTAGTTCACAATAAGGTAAAACCTCGTTTTACGGTCACCTCAGTAGTACACCACCTCGCAATTACGATCGCTCTAGGATAGTCCCAAATGGTTTCCACATACAGTATAGCATATGATGTTAGTCTCTATAATACTGTCACCTTGCTATTCGGGTCACTTTTGTCCAGTCCCAAGGGTGACCTTAACAGCGAGGTTTCACTGTACATCTGTTACCCGGATGTTGCAGGCGAGAGACGCACCCAGCCGCCCATCAGTGAGAGCGAACGCAACGATTTTGAAGCCATGGGTGAACTGTGGCTGGAAGGGCTCATCGAAGACAAGGGACGCATCGCAAACGCCACGCAGATATTCAGAAGTCGGTACCCGTGAAATCGAAAGCACTAAAACGTATAAAGGAACGACCATTATGTGTCACCATCAGGGATGGCTCAGAGGAATAACTAACAAATCCAACCATCCCAAAATTTGTTTCGCTGGAATGTGACCAGTTCAGTAACGTGACTGAAAAACCCATTGCGTCCTTTGGTTTATACATTATTGTTGACAAAATTACATGCATTCAAAGGTGAACCACCGAAAAAAACTCAACACTAACATCAGACTCAACACCAAAGCTGATTCCACCCTGATTCCACCGATCCATCCCCGTCCCCGATAAACTATGACCGTTCCGTGAATTCGAGTTGAATTCGAGTGGTGCGACAGTATAGTTTTAAAACATAATCTGACACATACGTCTTTGAATTTATTTTCACGTTAGGTGCATTGAAACACAAAACAAGAGCAGTTCAGTTGCAAAATATGTAAAAGCTGATGATCAAAGAAATCCAGTTCTTATATGCATCACTTGCAACGAACATTCTTTTGTTGCCGTTCGTATTGTTAATAGTAACCTTTTATAATAATAACATAGCATTATAATAATAACATAGCATACGCACACACTTTAGTAATTATAATAAAATACTCGCCTACTCGGGCCGATTTGCTCTCAGTAAACTGTTCCGCTATAATGCAAGGTTGTGGTTGGTGCAAGCGATCTACCTGTTCAAGGTTTCAGAAGTGTTCGTGGTCTCGTGAATTTGGCGTCTACTTCTGTTTTTAATAAAAACATAACTTGTCGCCATACAAGCCTAATCACGCAAATCGTCCATGACCGCAAACAACATCGTCATCTTGTACGGAACTTGTATTACGCTGTTGCCTGTTGATGTCCCGGTCTAACTTTTTGCTCTTGCGTAACCGAATGTTAGTTTTCAGACTTAGTTAGCTGTTTTGTTCACGTATATAAATGATTTAACTCAAATCAATGACAGCATGTAACACTCTTTTACCATGTGCTTGTCTAATATGTTTTTAAAACAGTTTAGAGACGAGCTGGCAACAACGTTTTCTGGTAGCGAGTTCCATTGTTCTACAATTCTGGAACTGAAGCAATGTTTTAATGTTTTCTTACCTGTGTGTGTGTGTGTGTGCTCTTTTCGTGAATAGCTTCTGATTGTGTATTCTGGTGCCCAACATATGGGCAGTGAAAAAGAGGGTTTCATCCACGCGGTCAGTTCGGTTTTTTATCTTATACATTGCATCGTGTCGCCTCGGCGTCGTCCGTGATGGAGTGACGGCACATTTAGTACCTTCAAACAAGATTTAACAAGATTTAACAAGATTGCCATCCAGAGAATTAACTCTAGATGGCAGGTGGACAAGGAAGCCCTTTGGCTTATCGAGAGTCCAACCCTTTTATTTACATATATCCAGCCCTTCTGAGGTATGTGTCGATTTTATTTTTAAACATATTCACACTACTAGCACCCACACAATCATCAGATAATCTGTTCCATTCATTCACAGTCCTTTGTGAAAATGAGAACTTTCTCACGTCTAATCTACACTGCTCCTTTACTAATGTAAATTCATGTCCTCTAGTCTTTCTATCTTTCTTAACTGAAAAAAACATATTTCTATCAATATTTTCATAACCATTCAATATTTTAAACACTTCTATCTGATCTCCTCTCAATCTCCTGGTCTCTAGTGTTGTTAAACCACATTCTTTTAGGCGTTTTTCATAACTAAGATCCCTCAGTTTTGGTATCATTTTAGTCGCTCTCCTCTGTACTCTTTCTAGCATATCTATGTCCTTCTTGCGGTATGGCCTCCACGCTTGTATACAATATTCTAAATGAGGCCTAACTATTGTTTTGTACAGCGGTATTATTAGTTCTTTTTCTTTATATGCTATATTTCGCCTAATCAATCCAAGGATTTGATTTCCCTTTGAAGCTGCAATTCCACACTGCTCTGAAACCTTCATGTCAGCACTAATTGTCAGCCCTAAGTCTTTTTCTTTTACAGTAGTACTTAGTACAGTTCCCCCCATTGTATATTCTACATATTCGTTCCCATGTCCTGTGTGGAGGCATTTACATTTCCCAAAATTGAACAACATTTGCCACTTTTCAGACAATTTGATCAACCTGTCAAGATCATCTTGTAAATGCTGTCTATCACCATCACTTTCAATCCTTCTAAACACTTTTGTATCATCTGCAAATTTCAACACCTTGCTAACTATATCATCGTCCAAATCGTTTATATATATTAAGAATAATATAGGTCCCAGTACTGATCTCTGTGGAACCCCACTCAAAACTGATTTCCAGTTTGAAGCCTCTCCATCAACAACTACCCGTTGTCTTCTGTCAATCAGCCATTTTTCTATCCAGTTAATTATACCATTTCCTATGCCATGGGCTTTTAGTTTAAGCAGTAATCTCTGATGTGGCACTTCGTCGAAAGCTTTTTGAAAATCTAAGTAGATGATATCTACTGGTGATCCATCATCTACCCACTTAGTGATATCTTCCAAAAAACATAACATATTTGTTAAGCATGACCTCGCTTTTAGAAACCCGTGTTGAGATGGGTTTATCAAGTTATGTTTAACAAGAAAATCCACCATGTGATCTTTAATTAGTCTTTCTAATAATTTACAAATCACTGATGTTAAACTCACTGCTATAGTTATCTGACTTGTTTCTCGAACCTTTTTTAAATAACGGTATAATGTTTGCTTCTTTCCATTCTAAAGGAACCACTCCCTCTTCTAATGACAAGTTGAAAACTGTTGCAAGCGGTATGCTAATTTGTTCTACAACTTCCACTAGTAGTTTGGGTGGAATACCATCCACTCCAGGTGATTTATTTTCCTTCATAGCCCTAATTTTCTTAGCTACCATTTCTGGGGTTACAATTAACTGTCTTAAATAGTCTGATTCTGCCCCCTTGAACTTAGCCTCTGGTACTGGCAGTGAACTAGTGTCTTCTCTGGTAAACACTGAACTAAAATACTCATTTAGGTCTTCAGCCATTAAGAATCCTTCTGATATTATATTTCCAGCACTATCTTCTAGAGGACCGACCTTATCCTGAACTTTCTGTTTGCTTCGAACATACGCATAAAAACTCTTGCTGTCATGTTTTATATTACAAGCTAAGTTATGTTCATAGCTTCTCTTTGAATTTCTAATTTCAGCTGTAGCTTGGTTTAGTGCTTCTTTATAAATGTTGTAGTCTTCGTCATTGCCAGTACGTCATCACTTTTGTTTATACTTAATTTTTCTAATGGCTTCTTTCGATAAGTATTTCTTTCTGGTCCGTTTCCCTTGTTTTTTGAAGGGAACAAATTTATCTACGATGCACTCTATTTCATTCTTTAAGATATTCCAGCATTCTGTTGCTGTCTTATTCTTCAGTGTATTATTCCAGTCTATCTTTGCTAAATGGTCTCCATATGGGCTGCTTTCTGTTGTGTGCAGATATCCATTTGGGCTGCTTTCTGTTGTGTGCAGATATCAACCTCACCAACATGCAGCATCGATACCGGAAGTGGTCACATGACTTTCTCATTTGCATGCGGACGGAGTTTCAAGCGATTGACTGGAGACACGAATGTCGCCTCGACTTCGACCAACTGTAAGAATACGCTCGCTCCAGACGCATTAGGTTCCCGCTAAACGTTTCGACATTAGAAGGCTGTTGGGTTGTATGTGAGAATGAAATGCATGTTTCAGACCGATGTTGCGTTACGAAGTAGGCCCTACACGTGTGGAAATCCATGTTGCGGATACCGCGCGAATATATAATCAATTCCGCACAATATTGCTGGTGTTGGAATTCAACACTGTGGTGACGGTATTTCGTAACAGCATTCACTGTGCTGTGTCCGCGGTGGCGCTGTTGTTTTGCTCCCCCGTGCGGGGTCTGAGAAAGCCTAAATCTGTTCACAATGTTTGGTAGTTTCGCTGACTCACGCTCGCCTTCGTGAACTCGCCAAGAAGCGATACCGTGCTGCCACCTGACGGCGCCTGGATAATCGAGGCTAAATGCTTTGTTGTGAAGTCTTGCAGTAGTTTCACTTAACCGACTCTCGCCTGGCTGCGTGACTTCGCCAGAACGATAGTCTGGCTCTGAATGGCCCTTCTGAATGTTATGCCATGAGAGCAGCCACCTAGTGAATGTGCATGTGATTAAAAGGCATTAATGTCGGTTTATTTTGTGTGTGACATGTTTCAATATAAGTGTAATGCTGAATAGTTGTTATAGTAAAGTATTATCTTATAAAAGTGTATCCTTATCAATTGTTTTATTTCATAGTTGGCCTGAGAGCCAATTCTCGTCTCTACCCGAATCTGGGGTAACGCCCCCTATCGGTAACATTGGGTGGAGCTTAATAATCCAGGCCATTGTGGTGGGACAATGCTGCCACCTCACGGCGCCTGGATAATCGAGACTACTCTTACAGGTGCACGATATTGGACGAGATCAACGACAAAACATCGCCGGCCATTAGACGGGCGCTGTTCGACGAGACGGCGGGATCGCCGGGAAATGACAAGATCGACTTCATACAGTATATGGGGGTAACTCACTGCGGCGTTAGTCAACGTTAAACCAGGATTCCATATGTACGGAGACGGCATGCGGATGCGGCATGCGGCAAAACAGTGAATATAGTGCCCAGCGGGAATTAATAGAAGTACTTCCACAACTACACAGGGGGACGAGTTGTTTCATGCGGATAACTGAATCGCTCCATGTAGCGATTCTAATTGTATCCGCATACGAATCGGATAGGAAATTCCCAGTAGTGACGTCACTACAGAGGTATTCCGCATGCTGTGCTGTACGCGTTTCCGTACGTATGGAATTACAAAATTGTTCGCATATGACAAAAAACTACAGCACATCAGATATAACATCCATGTCCATGCATGGATAGCTCGCACTATACTAATATGTATATAGTGAGATTGTTTTCCCTCATGTTTCTTGTGTGCATGGATGATGTCTAGCTCCTGTATTGCTGTATTGCAGTTTATGCACCCACCCTCCACTGCTCCCTGTCAGCAGCCCCTCCCGCCATCTTTCATATTCTTCTGACTGCCTCAAACCCCGCTTCACGCAGTCCACACGTCACAGATATGGTCTCTCCTGCTCACTTTGGTAGCTTCACTAGTCTGTAGATATTGTGGTAAGAATGTCATGGTCTTATGAGTTGTCGTTCAACTAGTCAGTCTTTTTCAAAACAAATCGCCAAACTGACATTTCTGTGTTGACACTGGTGGTGGTCACTGCCAGGGTGCGTGTCCTCTTCAGTCGTTCTTTTACGCCCCAAATTGAAACGCCCTGCCTCTAATTTTATATGTGTCTCTTTGTTAGGTTAAAGGTTATCGGAAGTAGGTGCATTTACACAATTGATCGAATTTATACATTAAAACTGTTACATTACAAATGCATCTCCACCGAAGCGCCGAGGTCCATTCCCCAAACAGGTTCCTTAGGCGAGATTTATCATAAAGTTGATATTGTTATTGTAATTGCTTCTCTACGTGATAATTTTGTTCTCCACTTATCGGATTACATATGAATGCTAACCTTTAGTGCATTTGTATTAAAAGTACAGGGCCCGTTTTTCACGTTGTTCTTCTAATTGTCTAACACCCATCTTGTGTCTTGTGTCTTGCTCCATGAATGAATGTAAGCTAGTGACGTTACAGTCGTGTTACTCTAACACCCTCCCGTGTCTCGTCCTGCACCCATTGTACGCGTTGACGGGCGGTAGCCAGAGACCCGACTGCCAGTCTTGAAGACTGACAGATGACTGGTCAAGCTGGGTAATTACAACAGATGAGATTAGTGGGATTTAGAGGGATCCAGCCGGCATGCTTTTTTATTAATTCAAGACTGGCAAAAAAAATGTCTGGCTATGGGCCACCAACTGCTATCGTTGTCTAGCACTCTCCCGTCTCCCGCCCGCAGCTGTTGTATGCGTTGACGGGCGGCACCCACCAACTGCGATTCCCGGAGGACATCGACACGCTCAGCTCGAGCAACCTGTTCATCCTCTACAAACTCAGTCTCACCAGTCAACTCGAACTCGGTCTTCTATGAGTCGATGCGACGGTCTCGGCGATCCTCTCGTCACCGCTCGACCCCGAGCACCGCCACCGCCGCCAGACCGCCGCGGCACAAGCGCCAGACTTACCTCGCAGCCGGTGCCGATGTCAGTCGTCGGCGAAACTCGTTCTCGAGCCCGGGGGACGGAAGTCGTGTGTCCGACCGGATTTCGAAGCGCGGACCAGGATTTACTCATGTACGTGGTAGTTCAACCAAGTGTACGGACGCGCGCCACACTTAAGTGGCACGTCCAAACAAATAGGAATATTTTACTGTTTCGCAGCGCACTAACGCAGATCTGTCACGCCCCACGGAGAGTGAAACTACTCGACGTCAAAACGTAACTGAACACAGCCAATAACAGCGTACCCAAAATACGTAACATTTCAGCATGCCCCGGAAAACTGCAGTCCGTAATTCCGGCCCCACGAAGCTTCCATTCCTCATCGGTGCGAGCACTTGCAGACGACAAGACGCCTAGCGTATGGGTTCTGTGCGGATCCGAAACGCTAAGCGTTGACTCAATACGAGTGCCTCAATTATCGGGCATTCCAGCATTGCATCCCGGCTTGCGCGTGCGCGTAACTGGCACGTGATCACGTGTTCGAATCGGGCCACAACCGTACAGCGCCATTCACGAGATGTGCATTTTAATACGACTACCATTTGAGAGATGTGCATTTTAATACGACTACCATTTATTGATAGGACGTGCATTTATACAACTGTGTAATGTCTATGGCGGCGATCCTTGCGATGCTAAAAGTGACAGACAATGTCGGAATTTTGCGTCGACAATTCATGCGGGTAAAATAAGTAATAAAACTGCAGCAACTCTGCGTGGGCTCTCGTCACTACAGCAACTATAGAATGTGTGTGTGGCGTCGTCGTTACTTCTTCAGCATATGCAGGAACACCGTGATTTTGTCTTCGTCGTTATGACAGTTTTCGTCATTATCTGTTCAGCAAATTTATGACATGCTATGTTCTTTATTTCTAGAGCAAATGCAATGCTAAAGTGACAGGGTCAGACTTTGTCAATTGTGTTGCGTAGATGGTTTATAAATAGAGGTAAATTTTAGTTTTAGTCCCGTGTTGGTTCCTATTTCTACAACAGCATGTAGTATGCTTGGCATAGTAGGGCGATCTCGTGATTTCGTTGTTGTTTAGATTTGCTATAGAAACACCGTAAAAAATGTCCAAGACAAATCGACTTTTGTGTCGGTGGTCGGATACGGCCGTCCGTCGTGCTCGCTACTTCCTAGTTCTGCATCTCACAATTTCGTGTAGACTACGGCCTGCACACTCGCAGACGCGAAGACACGCACGCACGCACACTGAACACACACACATACACGCACAGTGACATACACACTCACAGTGACACACACGCACAGTAACACACACACACACACACGCACGCACGCAGGTGTACACACACGCACGTACGCACGCACAGTGACACACACACACACACACAAGCGACCTTATACTGCATCCAAACAACAAAAATGACGCTGTTGAAAATTGTTTGCCGCTGTAACTTCAGACTAGAAGAAATAATTCGAATACGAATATTTTAAACAAGTAAACTCTCAAGTGTGTCGTTTCTTGCCCTTTATGGCCATGTGTTAGAAAACGTGGGTTCTACTGGAATTTGCCTAAAATTAGGCGATTGTTTGAAAACAAAAACGAGGATTCGCAGAGCATATGCTAACTTTGGGAAAAGAAAGAAGATCTCTTTCACAACGCATGATTGCTTCTCCACAATAATGCACTGGTCCGAAGGCGACCATTGGCTCTCTACAATGGTCGGAGACACATAGTCGTCTTTATACGCCGCCAGGGGGCGGTATTGTTGTAGCATTTCCCTCAGTCCTCTGGATAGTATTTTCATCCTATTTGTTTCTACTTGTTTATTTATGTAACATTAAATTTCTACTTAGGTAATAATATGATAACCGAACAGTCGATAGTTTAGCAGTAATTTACTATTTTAATTATACAAAATTTGGAACCGCCTGGTGGTAATTGGTTGCGACTACTTCACAACGCTGTCCATGTTGACATACTCAGAGAGAGCGAGAGAGAGAGAGAGAGAGGGAGAGGGAGAGGGAGAGGGAGAGGGAGAGGGAGAGGAGGGAGATAGGAAGGGGGAAGGGAGGGAGAGAGCGAGGGAGGGAACGAGGGATGGGGAGGGAGAAACTCAACGCAGACGCAGAACAATATTTGGTGGAAAGTTGAAACCTACGTAACTGGTGTTCTAACAACGACAGCAAGATTACGGTGGCCAAGCACGCATGGGGAACGTGAATGAGGTGGCCAACTGGTGGTGGTTTCAAAGCTGATTAATCACGGAAGAGATAAACGACGACTGCGTTGCAACAGCGGCCATAAATACAACTCTTGAAATTAAGTAACATGCCAGTTAATCGCCGTTTTCAGTGTTGTTTGCAAGCTAAAGAATCGAATTTCATAACAATGTCACAAGTCGTTGTCTGTAGCATCATTGAACTGCCATACAGAGTTTTCGTGAAATCCTATGGTTTTTCCGGAGTAATTTAAATCATCGTGGGAGATGTTTGCCGTCACTTGCTGCTAAAACATGAGAAATATGTCTACACGAGTACTCCATCACTGACACGTCCACGTGCGGTCGTTCACTCCGCCTGATATGTAATCCCGCGACCAACGTAACCGTTGCCGCGTTAAAGGGGGGCAGTCTATTCCTAAATTTGTTCAGTTATTAATTAATACAATGTTCTTAAGACAATAACAACTAAGCTGAAGGTATTTTGCTTGCCTAATTGTGTTTAGTAAGCCAGTAACAACGTTCGCAATTTGGAAGGTACGACCCCGGAGAATGTTCAGATAGTAAACAAAACGTCCAGTTTCAAAACAAGTTTTTGGCAATACGGCCAAGCTCTACAATACAACTGAGTAGGGCTGATTTAACTGTAATACCCTTTGATGTTCAACGATGTCCCATTTTCCCACGTTCAACACAGCAGACTTCCTGTTAAAATTACTATTACCCGGTAATTCAGGGTTGAAAAACTGACTGGCTCCTTTACAGGGAAACAGAAGGCAATTATTAGGGCCTGTGCATCTAAAAGTATAATAACTAACCATTAGCATCTGCAATCGAGAATAGTATGCCAGCAGTTTACTAGAATAACCTTCTTGAAGACGCAAAAGTTGTAGGGACAACGCCATTTTCATTGGAAGGCTGACGTCACGAGTTCTACTCTTCTTAGTTAGCCGGTCGCCGATCTCGGAACACAAGTCTGGTTTACAGCGCTCAGTAAAACCCATACATTTCAGCAATCCGTTGTTAACAGTGTAATGATATTATGTTCTCACCTGATTATATGCTGATTTTATACATGTCGAGCAAAACTGTAGGCACCCGGCGCGTCATAACCGACGTCACAGTACGGCGCTTATTGGTTAAGCTTTTCACCATGAGCAAGATCGCATTATGCGTTAACCACTAACGTGAACTGGTTGACTGTAGTTGCAAATTGTTAGTTTGTATTAATTCTGTTAGGTGTATGCCAACAAAACGTTGCCCTTTGTTTCCTTCAACATACGCCCATTTCCGTGTTCAAGACAGTTTTGCACCCGCACAAAGAAATCTCAAAAGGGTCGTGACGCCTAAGAAATCTCTAGCACTTCATGTAACAAGATTTAACAAGATTGCCATCCAGAGAATTAACTCTAGATGGCAGGTGGACAATGAAACCCTTTGGCTTATCGAGAGTCCATCCTTTTTATCTACGTGTATCCCGCCCTTCTGAAGTATGTGTCGATTTTTTTTAAACATATTCACGCTACTAACACCCACACAATCAGCAGTTAATTTGTTCCATTCATTAAAGTCCTTTGTGAAAATGAGAACGTTCTTATATCTAATCTACACTGCTCCTTTACTAATGTAACTTCATGTCCTCTGGTCCTTCTATCTTAACTGAAAAAAAATATTTCTATCAATATTTTCATAATCATTCAATATTTTAAACACTTCTATTTGATCTTCTCTCAATCCCCTGGTCTCTAGTGTTGTTAAACCATATTCTCTTAGGCGTTTTTCATAACTAAGATCCCTCAGTTTTTGTATAATTTTAGTCGCTCTCCTCTGTACTCTTTCTAGCATATCTATGTCCTTCTTTTCCGCGTTCTTTGAATGACGCGGAAAAAAATATATATACGGTCTGTTTCATAACAATCTAGCGTAGAAATACCACCTTGAAACGTAGTTAATACGCCAGGTCATTCATATCAAATAACTTTTATATTGCACATTTCCGCCATTACCTGTTAACACTGAATGGTACAAATCACCTGAATATGATCCGTCACTGGAGTATCAAAGCCAAACTAACTGCACAAACCATTGTTGCTATTTTAGCGTTATTCCAAGTGTATTATTACAATCATGTTAACAGATCGATGCGGCCTTCCGGAAGAAGTAGCCTATACACTTCAGAATCCAATGTTAAGATGACATGTAGAATGTAAACACGTAGCGTTTACGAACAACATACCTACAAAGGCGATACAATCTACACGTGGTAATAATATAATAATACCAAAGACCCCTTAAGATCTGTGATAATGCCATGGCACAATGTGTAAACGTATTGCTATCACAGATACCACTAAATGCATGTAGTCTTACGTACACACATCCTATGCACATATTACCGTACTTCGTGTGTCACTATTGTGACGCACAGCGACCCGAGTGAGTACGATTTCATCCGAAGATGGCCGACGTTTTCCGAACAGTACCGAGCGCAATTGTTGGCGGAACCGCGTCCCGGTGAGACTATACAGGAACACATTACAACAATAATTCATGTAGAAAATTGTTTTTGTGGCATATAACCAACCGCGCATGCGCTCTCTCGACATGAAAGCGTCCGGTCGCGGTTCGATGTTCAGGTGTTGGTGCACGCGCAGTGACCACACGACGAAGTATGGGAGATTGAGGAGAATAAACGATGTCGATACGCTGATCAGAACGACGTTCAGATCGAAGGCAACAGCCGAATTGCAGGACGCGAACGTCGCTCGACGATGGCGCCGTCTGGTGCGGTACAGGCTCGCGCCGATGAGAATGTTCAGCGTTGCTATGACAACGAACGGTACCCCAGTGATGAGCACCCCGTAGACGGTGTCCAGGTAGAAGACAAGCGTCTGTTGTTCCACCTTCAGCGTGCACATGTCGCCCTGTGCCGTACGACGGACCTCGCTCAAGATCGGCTTGTAGACGCTTAGCAGGAGAGCAAGCAGACACAAACCCGCGACGACGCGGATCGGGCACTCATGGCCGCTTCCGGCGTCCAGCGGCCGACATACACCGACGTACCGCTCGACTGTGAATGAGACGACAAGCCAAGCAGACAGGAACCGGAACGCGTAGGACAACAACATGAACGCTTGACACACGCCATCGATGTCCACCACGTTACACCTCCAATCCCCAGGCCAGTGCGGCAGCCCGCGCTTTAGCCAATCGAGCAGCACGTACGTGACCAGAACGAGGCTGTCGGAAGTAGCGAGCGCCATCAGGTAGCAGCGGGTTGCGGCGGCGTTGCTGACAGCGCCGCTTGCGAACACCTTCAGCAGAAGACCGTTGCCGACGAGCCCGATGACAACAATGAAGGGTGTCGCGAAGACGTACATTGCTATCCCGACGCGCAACGTCCGGGAGTCGTATCCGAATTGCTCCGGAAGCAGTGCGCGCGTTGCGCCAGTTGCGTTGTCAATGCGACAGCGGCTATGGTTCCCTGCCAATTGTCCGTTAACGGCCGTGAAGTTTTCCAGGAAGAGAGTCTTCAGAATGATCAGGTTCGAACGACATTCGGGAGAGTTCTGTAAACAATTCACGTACGAGCGCATAAGAAGATCATAGCGAATATTCACTAGTCAGCGAGGACCGGTTATAATTATGACGAGACCATAGACATATTATCGTTTGATTGTTTTATTACGTGCATTTAGCGTTACACAACTTGTTTTAAAACGCCACGGTGAAATGCTCCAACGGCCGTGGAGTGACAAGTATATAGGGCCTACCCCCTATAACGTTTATTTGATGTAACTCTAGAAATAAGTTTGTTTTAAAATAAGTTATATAACTAAAATGGAAGTATACTACACATAGAATCCCTGTTTTGTTAGGCCTATAAACATTATGTTATTTTTAAAAAAGAAAAAATATAAGTAAAAACTATTGTGATTCCATTGACGTTTCGGGGGTCATTTATTCCATTTATATCCTCATCTCTGCATGTAAATCTCCACTTGACAATTTCGAAACCCCGTTTAGTTGGCTGGCACATTTTGTTTGCCACAAACATCTATATTTATTTGCACCACTTTGGAAGAATACAACTTTCACCAACTTAAAGGACACACACCCATCCATAGCGAAATCCTGCATCTCTCCCACAAACAAAACCCGCTAAGTGCATCGTAAATCCTACTCGACACCCCTTTGCTTCCGTTCAATCGTCCCTGTCCACTGAGCTACGTATACATGGATAGTCTTGGGTATGTGGCAATTGAAACTGATGGATTTATGTGTGCGAATAGCTATCGCGCAGTGGTTGTCGCGTGGTATCTACTATAATAAAACGGTCGTGTGTGAGGAGTGTTTAGAAGGAGTCTGTTGATGATGTTACGGATTCTGCCTAACCCAAACAATAACAAACAACGTTGCAAGTAAGGTTTACGTTGTGTTGTCTACAGCAGCTGCAAGGGCGAGTGGCATTCTATGAATTTCAGTGCCCGCGGCAACGTTCGGTTTGTACCCAACAATACGAAGGTCAGCGTCAGACCATGGGGCCGGTTTCACGAAGCGTACTTACAGTTACGCAATTACTTAGCGTCACGTGTTTGCGTAAACTCCTATGCTCGCTTATGTTAAAAAAATCACGTCATTTACTAAGACAATCGCCTTGGCGTTAAGAACGTTCTTAGCCGCTTCGTGAAACCGGCCCCTGGATGGGAACATTCTTGGGTCCGGAAAATATTTTATGTACAGTGGAACCTCCCTATTAAGGTCACCACTGCAACTGGGCATAAGTGGCCCGAATAGTGAGGTGACTTCATTAGCAGAACTAATTTCTTATACAGTAGCAATTCGTCTAAGGTCTCACATTAGCACAAATGTCTTAACTAATGTGTCACAATTAACATATAGACAGTTTCATTCAACAGAGACTGCCCTCTTAAGGGTTCATAATGACATTAACTTGAACATTAATAATGGTAAAGTGACTGCACTTACCTTACTAGATCTCTCTGCCGCTTTTGACACGATTGATCACAGCATTCTCATTGAACGCCTATTAAAGTGGTACGGCATATCTGGCACAGCTCTGAGCTGATTTTCTTCATATCTAACTGATAGATACCAATCTATAAAGATTGGGAACTGCTGGCTTTATTTGGTGTTCCCCAGGGTTCTGTTCTTGGGCCTTTGGTTTTTACTCTTTACACCACGCCACTAAGCTCTGTTATACAAAGACATATCTTGAATCATCACCTTTATGCTGATGATACTCAGATCTACATTCCGTTGGCTACCCCGGATACAAATCGCTCCCTTAAACCAACTTAGTGATTGCCTTCAAGACATCTTCCACTGGATGACTGACAGCAAGTTGAAATTAAATGCAAATAAAACTGAATTGATCATTACTGGTACTCCAATGCAGCGTAGTAAACTGGATGGTTGTTTCCCTACGCGTATTTTAAATCAGTATATCACGCCAGCAACCTCGGTGCGGAATCTAGGAGTGATCTTTTATAGTAACAATTTCCGACAACACATATCTCAACCATGTCGCTGCTGTTTTTATCATATTCGTGATCTTCGCCGTATTCGCCGGTATATGTCATTTTCTGTTGCTAAAACTATTGTAACAGCGCTTGTTAGCAGTAGACTTGACTATTGCAATTTCCTCCTTTATAATATCGCTAGCAAGGATATCACAAAACTTCAGCGTGTCCAAAATTGTCTAGCAAGAGTAGTTACAAGGTCTCCTCGTTTTTCTCGCTCTGTGCCACTTCTGAAGTCTTTACATTGGCTTCTTGTACGATATCGTATAATATTTAAGATCTTTACCTTTACATACCAGGCACTGTCCAGTAAGCAACCATCTTATTTGCATTCATTGCTTACTCCTGTAAGAAAACCTATCCAACTTCAATCATCTAGTTCTGACCTACTTTTTGTTCCTAGAGTTAACACTAACACTGGAACTAGGGCTTTTTCTGTTGCTGCATCAACTCTTTGGAATATGCTCCCTCTTAGTGTTAGATCAGTTGAAAATATTACAAAATTCCGTCGTCATTTAAAAACTTATCTTAACAACCTTGCTTATCCACCGTAGCTCCCTAGCACCTTGACCCATCTGTTGACAACTGGAATACTGCTTATGGATTTTGAGATTGACCAATCCTTTTGTTTTGATGCGCCTCTGAGCTTGGTTTCCAATGATTTAGGCGCAATAGAAGTTATCTTCGGGGCGCGGGGGCGCGGGGGCGCGGGGGCGCGGGAGCGCGGGAGCGCGGGGAACTCCCTGTTTTGGCCTCAAAGGGGTGCAGTTGGATTATTTTGTTAAGCCTCAGGGGGTCGCAGTTGAAGGGTTTGTTGCGCTGCGGGTGGGTGGTGAAATTGGGTTTTTCTTAGCGTCAAGGTTATGCAGTTTTTTTGGTGAGCCTCACGTACATTGGCCAAGTCCTAGACCCGCCCCAAAAGCTCCCGTCTTGTCGTCGATCTATCAGGTTACGTTCATAGGTCGTTTGTAACGATAATATTGCGTTTGTTTAGATGTGTGGATCAGATTTCCACAATAATCCATTATGAAGTATAAGTATTGCGTAAAAGAGCGTATCGCATACACAATGTATTACACATATCAAGAACAACATTAGACATTAGACAACTGCAAGCGAACGCAGTGTTTATCGTCTAATACGTTTTCCACGCATGCTTAGTTAAATATAGTTCCGTTGTAACGTGTAGCGTATAACGGATAAGATCACTTTGACGCGACGAATGCCTGGAATTTAGGGCAACCTTGTCCGAGCCCAGTGCTGTTTTACAGAACTTCATATTGGCACGTTGACGTCGTGACCAGGTTATCCAGCTGCAGGGGAGGAGGACATTTTAGAAGTGAAATATAAAATAAAACTGCGACAGGCGTATCTTCAGGCTTAGAAACGGGAGGTTCAGAGTTTAATGGAAAGCTGTATAATATCCCATCATTTAGAAAACCTCTAACTGCCCCCTGCTATTCATCAAAAATACTTCCATAGCTTAACATTTGAACAAAAACATTTTCTCAAGAGGTGGTTAGTTTTTTAATTGCCACATGGATTCTGCGAAAAGGGATTCTTTTTTTATACAAATATTGCCGTTTTAAACACGAATTCTCTCAAAACTTTCTGAATCGCCCTGGCAGAGGCAAGAGAGGACGAGCATCGATCATACAGACGCATTCGTACCAAAATGCTGGTGCTGGGATAATTATAGACCGGCCACTCATTGGTGTGTGCATGTAACAAACGCCCGATGATACCCACTTCTGAAGAACGGACAGACGCTAAAAGTGCTGCTTTGCTAAACAATTAAATAAACCCAAGTAGTAGAACTAACTGTCACCAACGCATACACCTAACTGGAATACTGGTCATCTAGCTTAACAAGCGCAGTGCCGTTCCCCTGATAACAAACACCACAATAACTACGGTACAAACAACATCGAACCTTTCCCGTCTATTCACTTATAAGGCTTTCTACGTTAACACCGTGACTCCGTGAGCGGTGAAAAACCGCGTGCCAACTATGGCTAAGTTCGTGGAACAACGCAGCGACAGACGGGTGCCATATTGATGACGAGTGCCTTATTGGCGACGTGAACTTACCATTGTCTGAACACGAACCGGCAGTTTACGTTGTTCGACGGTCGCCACTTGCCTCAGCCGTTCATGGCGCCACGGAACTTGCAGCCGGCGACGGTGCGGATCAGTTGCCAGCGGCGCGAGGTAAACGAAACCGCCAAGACCGTAGCACGACGGCGCCAACACGGACCGGGCGTCTACTGGAATGGGGCCATTCATTGTGTACTCGCCTATGCGGCGGTACGGAGGTGTTAGTCCTCTACTGCTCGCAACGATGCAGCGCAGCAGGATGTCAAAGAATACACCGTTGGCTTGATGTGCAAACGAATTTTGTGGAGGACTGTTCTGATTTTTTTAAATAAATAATATATTAAAATTTAAACATCAAAAGCTGGCTTATTAAAACATATTTGAGCAGTCAGTACGTTATAATAGATACAAATTATATACTGCATAACAGTATATTAAAATAAAAAAACGATCATACTATGTCCCTTTAAGGCATTTTGTTATATTATTACCATTGTTTTTGTATTAATGTTATGAAATACTGGTGTAGGTTTATGTGATTTTAATTGCTGACGATGCAACTGCATTTATAAGGCATAGAAATGTTATTTTTTTTAAATATTATATTTATAGCCTCAGTTCAAGGATGTTCAAGTGAGACAGGTGATTAACTGATGGATGAGAAACGGTCAAGGCGGAGTTTATTTCCGTCGATGAACAGTTTCCTACTAACGCGGAAAAGGTATCCAGTTTTCAGTACAGCTGCAGACACACACAGGCACGTGTGTACGCTGGCACGCATGCACGCACGCACACACACATACATGCACACACGCACACACACGCACGCTCGCAGACAAACACACACGTGCATGCACGCATACACGCCCGCACGCACACAGTCGAATCGATTTGGGGCATTTCTAGACAAGTTTATGAAAACAAATAGGCCTACTGTTATTCAATTCACACAATCCACAGACCATAATCTGTGCATTTAACTATAATTGAGCTGTGTGTGTGTGTGTGTTCGTGCGTGTGTGTGTGTGCGAGCGTGCATGCATGCGTGCGTACGTGTGTGCGTGCGTGAAAAAACCTAGAAAGAAGTACCATCTCAAAATCACCGGAACTATATTCGTACGACATGAACCCGAGTGTAAAATAGTGATCTGACCCCACATCCTGTTGTCCAGCTGGGGAAGCCACCTGAGACGGCATTGTGGAACTTGGACCAAACGGGGGTCTTTCATGCATCTTCTAGGGTATACGTAGCACGAGTAAACAACTTACCCCGTTAAACGGTGCTGTACACTTATGGGGTCAGCACACTGTTGAACTTCCTGCTTGATTACAGACGAAAAAAAGTGCATTATATTTTTGAGAAATGATTTTTTACAATGTTCACTTGCTCTGACATAAGTGCATTTGAGTAGTCAGATTTCTAGATGTGATTGTAGCAGCTGTTGACAGTAAAATGGTGTCTTTTTAGCTGATTTTACTAAGCGGAAGGGTATCTGGCAGCAATTTGGCTAGTTGACACTTTAGCCTGATTACTGCCTGCATGCATTTGTAAATATTGATGGGTGTCATACATACAGGCATTTTGCAAGAGCTAGAGATATTAGATTTTGACTAAAATCGACCAGCATGTCAATGAGATGATACTAACAGCAGGTGGGAAGTTTAAGAAACTTTATAGGTCACGTTTTCTTATAATCACACAAAACATTAACATGGTCGCCAATGGGAAAACTGACAGTGTGCTGAGCCCAAGTAGAGAGCCTGGCAACGAAAGCACGCTATAGTCATTGCACAATGTCGGAGGATGCGTTTTATTTCAAATATCTTGAAACAATTACTGAAAATACGTGTATGGCAAAACTACAGTTGAATGGGACAAACCGTTTTTGGATATTACAGACTTCTCATCAGTCTGCAAGTCAAAATCACAGTGACGGAACACATGTCTTATAAGGGGGGTGGGGTGCGTATGCCAGTAGTTAAGCCTCAATTTGAAAATCTGAATGAAAATGAACCAATAACATTGCAGCAGGGTGACTCATCAATCGATTTTTGTTTACTTCAGCTAATTAAACACAAGTGAATATGTTGTCATTGACCCTAATGAAGTCTGAGGACAGTGATTAGCTGGAGTAGGCCATAGCCGGAGCCTGATATCAGATCTGTCTATTGACTGGACCTTTTGGCCAATTAAGCAAGTGGCATTGTTTTCTGAATGTCTGCTAATTAAGCTGTGTAATATTATGTAATTGAACTGCTTGAGACGTCTGGCCTTTGAGGATTTCACAACCTAAGGTGACTTTTTGTTGATGTTTACCTTTGTAAATAGGGCACAAGGTAAACAAATCAATATACATTTGAATGTAACGTAACAACAGCCTGTATTTAATTTTCTTATAAAACACTTATTGGACTTTCTGGAAAACTGTATCAGGAGTTCATAGTGCAACCTGAGAACGTTGTGCTAGATTACAAATTGTCCAACAGCGAAGTGCTGATTTTTCTGGTGCCTTGCCAAGTTTGGTGGCATCTTTGAAATGTACATAAAACACAAACACCTGGAGGGATTACACAAATTAAAATTGCAGAGTGCTTGTAACATTGGTGCCTATAAAGTGTGTTGTTTTCAACATTTTTCTCCAAAATCACCATGCCTATTTGGGGTCAGCACACTGTTGAACTTCCTGCTTGATTACAGACGAAAAAAAGTGCATTATATTTTTGAGAAATGATTTTTTACAATGTTCACTTGCTCTGACATAAGTGCATTTGAGTAGTCAGATTTCTAGATGTGATTCTAGCAGCTGTTGACAGTAAAATGGTGTCTTTTTAGCTGATTTTACTAAGCGGAAGGGTATCTGGCAGCAATTTGGCTAGTTGACACTTTAGCCGGATTACTGCCTGCATGCATTTGTAAATATTGACGGGTGTCATACATACAGGCATTTTGCAAGAGCTAGAGATATTAGATTTTGACTAAAATCGACCAGCATGTCAATGAGATGATACTAACAGCAGGTGGGAAGTTTAAGAAACTTTATAGGTCACGTTTTCTTATAATCACACAAAACATTAACATGGTCGCCAATGGGAAAACTGACAGTGTGCTGAGCCCTTATTTGGTAGACGTGGTCATCTCAAAACAATCTCAGAAATTAAATGTTCTGACCTGTATACGCCGAACAGTTCTTATCGACGGTTAAAGTAGCGAAGGCGTGATGTGACAGACCGTATATGGGACTGTGTCTGTACGTAACCGTAGATGATAAATCATCATGGGTATTTTACTTATTGTTGTACGATTCTCCGCAGACAAGGAGCTCTATCTGAAGTCGTGTAGAAAGCAGGTGTTGAGAGCTGTATTGAGAGCCAGACATTGCGAGTTAGTCCAAAACTCTCACAACTCTCAGCGACACTCTCGCGGTCTACGACGCGTTGAGCTGCGAAATCGATGTCCACCACAGAATATTCCTCCATATCATATATATTGCTAGATACTCGTCTTCCACATACACGGTGTGATACGTTCAAAATTATACAAAAGATGTGCAGTGGATTTCGAGACGGTCTCTCTCTCTCTCCCTCCCCCCTCTCTCTCTCTGTCTCTCTCCCTCTCTCTCCCTCCCTCCACCCCTCCCTCCCTCCCTCTCTCTCTCTCTCCTTCCCTCCCTCCCTCTCTCCCTCCCTCTCTCTCCCTCCTTCTCCCCCTCCCTCCTTCTCCCTCTCTCTCTCTCTCTCTCTCTCTCTCTCGCACACACGCACACACACACACGCACGCACGCACACACACACATATATCTTTAGACAAGTTACACAATGTAGTCCCCCTTTTTACAAGGTTATCCCAATAGCCTAGTAAGAATGGTGGCCTTTTGTGAAGGAGAATTACACACTAGGAATGCCTCTAATTACTACATAACTTTATTAGATAGGTCCTCTTCTGAGGACCAACTCTCGGAGGCCGCCATATAGGGATGTCCCAACAATTAGTTTTGATTTGAAAAAATATTCATGCCAAAATAAATTGGTTATTGGCACCCGTAGATTCGCCCATGCGTTGTGTTATTTAGAAAATATAACATATATTTCTACTATTCTCCAATTGATAGCATAATGAATATCCGAGTAATAAACATTCAAAATACAACCATAAAAGTTGACATTAGCACCTGTGCGCACTTGGTGCATTGTATTGCGACCCAATTTGCGCAACTAAACGAACGAGACAGGCTTGAGGTCTCCACCCTGTCTATTCCGGGTAAAACGTTGCATCTGCTGCGAGCGTTCACCGTAATAATAATAATATTTAATATTTATAGAGCGCAATATCCATAATATGCTCAAAGCGCTGTACAATAAAATTCAATCAAGCATACTAATAAAACCTGCAAAAAAAGAAATTTCAGATAAAATGTAGAACTCATTAAGTTAGTTATATTAAAACTATTAATTAAAGATTATAATTAAATAAAATTACATAAATAAAAAATTATGCCTATTATTACTCTTTCTGAACGCCGACAGATGAACGCCGACAGAGTTCTGCTGCACTTGATAGCAATGGGCAATGCATTCCATAGTCGAGGTCCAATCACACGAAAGGACCTGTCCCCGAAACTGACCAGGTTCAAGCAAAAGTTGTCCAGATGAACGTGTGCGTCTCGGACAGTGCCTGGTTAATAGTTTGGCAAGATACAGCGGCGCCGTCCCGTTCAGAATTCTGAACACATAAAGGAGTAATTTAACCGGGGATAGAGCTGTCTTTGTCTCCATTGATCCGAGACAGTTAGTTAATGCACCGACGACGGAGATGGGTCGATCTGACAGCTAGGCAACGGCAACACGCGCCAGGGATTAAATCCTGTCCAAACATACACACGCACCGCGCACCATACACGCACGACGACATATGCCTCATTAACAGGCCGTAATTAGTCTGCCAGTATCCGACCGGGACGTTAGACTTAATCATGTTGCCACAAATTAGCGATTTGCGCCGCTTTCATCAGCGCAATGCCGTACAAATAATGGTCGATAACGGATCCCGATATTTGTATAAGTCGTGTGAATAATTGTGAATGAAAACGATGCAATGTTGTTTTGATAAAATGGTTTCATGTTCCCAAACGTTGCATGTATGCCGAATGTAATGCAGTCCAAACTTATACATTTAAAATGTAACATTTCACTAATATACTAAAAAATGTAAAACAAATATTATGTCCTCTTTTATCGAAGAAGTTTAAACTAAAACCGTTATGATGTCATCTCAAAAACCGTTATTTTTAATTTTTAAACAAGTTAAGATTATACAGATTTATGGGAAATTTAGTATCTTCGCCTGACTTCTTTATATTGTAGGTAAAGAAAGGTATGTTCTTAAATAACATTCAGTCCTTAAGAGTGTTCGAAGCGCTTTAAACTTAACTTCCTTTCAGAACTGTTCAACACCATCTCGACTCCTCATGGAAGCATTCAGCCACGCTGCAATTATTGCGCGAATACTATTTGGAGGGTTCTGTGGAGAAAAAGAACGATATGAGTCATACATTTCACCTTTGGTCTACGCCTGGTCTACCCATTTGTTTTAAGTCGCCAGCTGCCAGAATCTCCATCTGTTTTTGGCCTCCTGTCCAGAGGACTAATGCATTACTCATGATATCACCACACCGTCACTCAGTATGTCTGCCTCTTGCTCTAGTCTGGTTTCTATCCAATTAGTTCTCAGGATACACCCGTTATCTTGCACTGTCTCAATTACCTACGATGGTACATTGTTCTATGAAAGTGATGTCCTTAGTTTGGCACCGAAGCTGTTTGAACTTTTGGCAGCATCCCTTATGATACGGACCTCCTGCTAATCTGTATTGACGAGGTCAGTCGAGGTAATTGGTGATTACCGCGGGTAGATAAAACAACCAGAGCGTCCTCGCTCTTTGAAGGCAGCGCAGCACAAAACGGTCGTAGCTGGGAGCGGGGAGACTGGGAGAAACTTTATGACACTGCCGCCAGGGTCGAGTCGGCAGTGGCAGCCTGGACGTCTCGATCGTGGTTAAACTGTCGCCAGTTGAACGACAAGGAAGAGGCTACGCAAAGCAATCTTCGTCGAAAACCATAATCGTCGTTCGTCGCCATCAGCGGCAGCAGAAGCAGCATCATTAACAGCAGAAGAAGAAGATGCAGCAGTAACAGAAAAAGAACAACAAGCAGCAGCAACCGCTGCCACAGCACCACAAGCAACATAAGCTACAATAACAGCAGCAACAATAGCAATAACAGCAACTGAAGAAGCAGCGGAAGCAACAACAACGCAACAACATAAGAAGACGAAACAGACGCAACCACAACAGCATAAGGAGAAGTCAAAGCACAAGTGCGTAACGATAGCAATAACAGCAACAGCAGCGTGTGCGTGTTGTAGCGACTGCTGCTGTAACAGTAGCTGTAGCTGCAACAGTAACTGCAGAAGCAGTGGCAAGGTACAGTGAACGACGCGTTGTTCACTGTAGCAAGAACGTTGCGCGTGTCGTGCCAAGATGCCCGGCCCCCTGGGCGCCGTTATCGCCGGGCCAGCTTGCCACGTGCCCGCGCGTGTCAAACCTCGGCCGCCGACGGAGCATAACAGGCGGGCATCCTCACCGTGACGCTATTGTGACGAGCCCCATTGTTATCCGCTGTAACTGGATACCTGCACGCGCGGATACGATACAATCACTCCTCTCGTCTCTCGCCGCGCCCACGGTTCGCCGCTGTCGCCTGCCGCCGCCTTACTTTCCACTCGGCGGTGAAGCCGACGCCTCGTACCCTCTCGGCGTGAGTGGCCGCACACGGCTGGTTGTTTTATTGGGGGGATAAAAGGGAGCAGTAAGTAGCCCTAGGCGGCTCCAGCACATCACCCCATCCGCTAGGTGTGTCGGCACAGTGTAGGGTGGCAAGTAACGTGTTACACGCGAGTGTGCGTGCGTGTGCGTGTGCGTAATGACAGGGAAAAAGCGAAGAAGATAACGCGGTGTCGCTGTCACTCAAGGTCTGCCCGGCCGACGGAGCTACAGACACTCAGCGGTGTGCGTCAATGTGAACGCTCGCCGATCTTCCTGCTAGGCAACCAAGGCTTGTCTACGGCACAGCGACAGAGTTCGGATTGAGACGACAAAACGGGCCAGTGTCTGGACACAGCACCTTTCTACACAGCGCGTTGATGTGACAACTTCATCGGATGTGCTGGGTGGATGCTAAGAACCTTCGATTCGTGCACCAAGAAATTGGTTCACGTGCAACATAATTTCACGGGCACACTTGACAGGTAAAGCAGCACGATACATACGTATTACCGGCAGTTTTATTATAGTGTCCGACTGCGTGGAACGTCAAACGACGTAAATGTGCTTCCGTTGCCTGGAGACGTCAAGAAAGCGGTCGCAATGGTTGTTGGTGTGATGGCTACTGCCGCTGTCTGATTGCCCGGAATCGCGTGATAATTACAGCGCAGGACAAGGATCGAGTCCACAGTGCTGGCATCTATGTTGTTCGACTGCCGTGCGTCCGTGCGCTATCGGCCCACTGCCAGGTTCGTGGGTTCGTCACTATTCAAGGGTCTGCAACCCGCGTGTGCCTGCATTGACGGCTGATTCATCTCGCTCGGCTGCTTCGACAGGCAGACGGCCAGCGTTACGTTGGCATTGACTGCCGGACATATAGGCGTTATTGGGCTGCCGATACACAGCGCGTCGACCACGGCCTTTCGTACGTCACGTCGGCGACGTCAACATAACGTCACTGGATTGCGTGAGACGATGGCGGGCGACTCGACGACGTCGTCGACGAACATGCAGCGCCCCTACCACGCCGTACTTGTGTGCTCGGTCGTCGTCTGTCTTCTACTCGTGTCTGTCGGACTGACGGCGGTCACCTGGTACACGGTGACGTCACGACACGACAACGAAAGTACGTCAGTCAACGTCACAGGTACGACGACGTAACATACGTTCTGTACTTATGTGCTCCGCTTAACGTGGAGACATGATGAGGTGTTTGCAGTGTTTTGTGTCTGCTGTCTGATATTGCATTTACTTACCGACAAAAACATGTTGCGTACTGTGTGTGTGTGTGTGTCTGTGTGTGTGTGCGCGCGCGTGTGTGTGAGTGTGTGCGCGTGTGTGTGAGTGTGTGCGCGCGTGTGAGTGTGTGTACACGTGAGCGTGTGCGCGAGTGTGTGTGCACGTGCGTGTATTTACGTACGTGTATATGTACCGGCGTGCGCACGTACTTCTGGAGATCTTCGAGTAGTTGGCACCACTACCAATTTTAGACCCACCTATTAGACCGCTGTTACACAAAACAAGTATTATGTAGGCCTACATATTTTTTTTCAATATGTTGCAACTATCCCCGCTCTCCCCTACTCAAGGAAACGGGTCTAGTTGACTCCACATTGCGCTGTCTCGATAGGCAAGATCTGGTTACATGTTGACCATTTACTGCCTGATAGCTGTTATCAAGGAAGAAGATTGATCCGTTGTCTGCTATCGTCAAATTCGTGTTGATGGTTGACACCTGTTGCTAACGCGTGCAAACATACACTGTAGGCCTGTTGCGCATGCGACAAGCCATGTACAAAAGCGCGGGTATCATATTTTTTCCATTTAAACCAAAATGTAACTTATGTTCTACAAAAAAACATAGTAAAATATTATTAGAGGATGTTCCGACCTAACGGGTTCTGGTGTCTGAATGTATAAGCATAATGACACTTCAGAAGTAAACGGCATAGCACTGAATATATCCAGATTAGGACTATATCAGTGGCCACGGAACAATTTAGTATTTTCCAAAAACGTCGCCAAAACGCACGCAACGCACGCTCACACAGACACCCACACGGTGTGTGCGTATTCGTGTCACACACAAACGTGCATTACTGAGGTAGTCCATCATTGTCCACATTAACATATTTGTAAAACGCGCCTCAAACAATGAGCGTGGAGTTACACAAAACTATTAATCTACATTGTTGTCTAACAGCGACAAACACGTCGCTGGCGCATGAACATTCACTTCTCTGTTCGGTTCGACTTGTTCCGCTCTAAGTGTTCTGTTACGTGTTCCGTACTACATAGAACATGTAGTACAGTGTTACCGGTTGCGTTTTACGTGTTCTGTGTACGAGTACCGTTCTTCGTGTTCGGTGTTACGTGTTTTAAGCGTTCCTTTCTACATTGTCTATGTTACGTGTTCCATTGTACGTGTTCTGTGTTACGTGTTCCGGTTGTGCACCAATTGCACTCACCGTCTTCTGTGTCGTAGTAATAGTAGTAGTCGTTAGAGTAGTAGTAGTAGTAGTAGTAGTAGTAGTAGTAGTAGTAATAGTAGTAATAATAGTAGTAGTAGTGGTAGTAGTAGTAATAATAGTAGTAGTAGTAGTAGTAGTGGTAGTAGTAGTAATAATAGTAAGTAGTAGTAGTGGTAGTAGTAGTAGTAGAAGTAATAGTAGTAGTCGTAGTAGTAGTAATAATAGTAGTAGTAATAGTAGTAGTAATAGTAGTAGTGGTAGTGGTAGTAGTAGTAGTAGTAGTAGTGGTAGTAGTAGTAGTGGTAGTGGTAGTAGTAGTAGTAGTAGTAGTAGTAGTAGTAGTAGTAGTAGTAGTAGTAGTAGTAGTGGTAGTAGTAGTAGTAGTAGTAGTGCTAGTAGAGTAGTAGTAATAGTAGTAGTAGTAGTGGTAATAATAATAGTAGTAGTAGTAGTAGTAGTGGTAGCAGTATTAGTGGTAGTAGTAGTCGTAGTAGTGGTAGTAGTATTACTGGTAGTAGTAGTCGTAGTAGTAGTAGTGGTAGTAGTAGTAGTAGTAGTGGTATTAGTAGTAGTCGTAGTAGTAGTAGTGGTTATAGTAGTAGTAATAGTAGTAGTAGTGGTAGTAGTAGTAGTGGTTATAGTAGTAGTAATAGTAGTAGTAGTAGTCGTAGTAGTAGTAGTGGTTATAGTAGTAGTAATAGTAGTCGTAGTAGTCGTAGTAGTAGTAGTGGTTATAGTAGTAGTAATAGTAGTAGTAGTGGTAGTAGTAGTAGTAGTGGTTATAGTAGTGGTAATAGTAGTAGTAGTAGTCGTAGTAGTAGTCGTAGTAGTAATAGTAGTAGTAGTAGTAGTGGTAGTAGTAGTAGTGGTAGTAGTAATGGTAGTAGTAGTAGTAGTAGTAGTAGTAGTAGTAGTAGGTGTAGTGGTGGTGGTGGTGAGTGAGTGAGTGGTGGTGTTGGTGAGTGTGAGTAGTAGTAGGAGTGGTGGTGGTGGTGGTGGTGGTGGTGGTGTGGTAGTGGTGTGGTGGTAAGGTAGTGTAGTGAGTAATGTGTGGTGGTGGTGGTGGTGGTGGTGGTGGTAGAGTAGTAAGTAAGTGTGGTAGTAGTAGTAGTAATAGTAGTAGTAGTAGTAGTAGTAGTAGTAGTGGTAGTAGTGGTAGTAATAGTAGTAGTAGTATTGGTAGTAGTGGTAGTGGTGGTAGTAGTAGTAGTAGTGGTAGTAGTGGTAGTAATAGTAGTAGTAGTGGTAGTAGTAGTAGTAGTAATAGTAGTAGTGGTAGTAGTAGTAGTAGTAGTGGTAGTAGTAGTAGTAGTAGTAGTGGTAGTAGTAGTAGTAGTGGTAGTAGTATTAGTGGTAGTAGTAGTCGTAGTAGTGGTAGTAGTAGTAGTAGTGGTTATAGTAGTGGTAATAGTAGTAGTAGTGGTAGTAGTAGTAGTGGTTATAGTAATAGTAGTAGTAGTAGTCGTAGTAGTAGTCGTAGTAGTAGTAGTAGTAGTAGTAGTAGTGGTAGTAGTAGTAGTAATAGTTGTGGTAGTAGTAGTAGTAGTAGTAGTAGTAGTAATAGTAGTGGTAGTAGTAGTAGTAGTGGTAGTAGTAGTAGTAGTAGTAGTAGTAGTAGTGGTGGTAGTAGTAGTAGTAGTGGTAGTAGTAGTAGTAATAGTAGTAGTAGTGGTAGTAGTAGTAGTAGTAGTAGTAGTAGTAGTAGTAGTAGTAGTGGTAGTAGTAGTGGTAGTAGTAACAATAGTAGTAGTAGTAGTAGTGGTAGTAGTAGTGGTAGTAGTAGTAGTAGTAGTAGTAGTAGTAGTAGTAGTGGTAGTAGTAGTAGTAGTAGTAGTAGTAGTAGTAGTGGTAGTAGTAGTGGTAGTAGTAGCAGTAGTAGTAGTGGTAGTAGTAGTGGTAGTAGTAGTAGTAGTAGTAGTAGTAGTAGTGGTAGTAGTAGTGGTAGTAGTAGTAGTAGTAGTAGTAGTAGTAGTAGCAGTAGTGGTAGTGGTAGTAGTAGTAGTAGTAGTAGTGGTAGTAGTAGTAGTAGTAGTGGTAGTAGTAGTGGTAGTAGTAGTAGTAGTAGTAGTAGTGGTAATAGTAGTAGTAGTAGTAGTTGTAGTTAAATTAATTAGTTATTGGTTTTGCACGTGTTCTTGAATTGTATTACATAAATACAAAGACAACTGTTGTTCCACATCGCACCTTTTGCTTCGTGTTTACGATGATAACAGTTTGACAACATTTACAATTAATGGATGCGACTGTCCTAATCAGTACCAGTCAAAATTGAACGCTAAATAATATAATCTGGATGAACGTACGTATACGTATGGCCCTGCCTACCTGTTCGTAAAATTAGTCTGTGTACGTATAGCCCCTTGCTAACATAAGGGCTTAGCACACTGTTAGTTTTCCCATTGGCGACCATGTTAACGTTTTGTGTGATTATAAGAAAACGTGACCTACAAAGTTTCTTAAACTTCTCACCTGCTGTCAATATTTACGGATGGATGCAGGCAGTAATCCGGCTAAAGGGTCAACTAGCAAATTGCTGCCAAATACCCTTCCGCTTATTAAAATCAGCTACCAATGCACCATTTTACTGTCAACAGCTTCTACAATCACACCGGGAAATCTGATTACTCAATTGCACTTATGTCAGAGCAGGTGAATTTTGTTTAAAAAAAAATTCTCAAAAATAAATTGCACTTTTTCGTCTGTAACCAAGCAGGAAGTCCAACAGTGTCCTGACCCCATAACAAGCCCTGACGTCTCCCCGCGAAAAACTGTAGTTCCGAACATGCGCATTAAGAGTCGGTGCGGCTGTATTTTTCAGCTGCAGGATTTTTCGCTATAGCATTAGTACGTATAGTAGTAGTAGTAGTAGTAGTAGTAGTAGTAGTAGTAGGTAGTAGTTGTAGTAGTAGTAATAGCAGCAGCAGCAGTAATGGTGGTGGAGTTTCCCGTCTGGCGATCTTCCGCATTTAGTCCCATCCATGTTTTCAGCACGTCAACTTATATTATTCAGTCCTGTTCCTCTTTGTTTCTATGTTCCCCTCTCGCGAGTCACTATTACGAATCCTATAATGGACGCCGTACGCAACATACTCTAATTAACTACTTGTCATGGAAGTACGAAAAGCTGGCTTTTGTGAAGTAATTGGCTACTACTGCCCTTATATGTCCGGACACACTTTATATGACATGATCATTATATCTTACTTCCCAGAGAAACATGATGAAGACAACATATGTAAATGCGCATTCCAAATACTTTTAACGATATTCACAACATATCCACCCTCTTGTTAGATGAAAAGGTGACGCCATTAGTGACGGGTTACGATCTACAGGAAGTGATGCAAGCATTGTGGGACAAAGATGTCAGCAGGATACCGGAAACCGACTACGTGCTGAACTTGCAGTCAAAGACAAACGTGTCAAATAAGATCGACATGGCTGACAGCAGGTGAGTCACGTGACCGCAGTGTCAATCGGGTCGCGTCGGGTCGTGTCGGTCGGTCGGTCGGTCGGTCGGTCGGTCGGTCTGTCTGTCGGTCGGTCGGTCGGTCGGTCGGTCGGTCGGTCGGTCGGTCGGTCGGTCGGTCGGTCGGTCGGTCGGTCGGTCGGTCGGTCGGTCGGTCGGTCGGTCGGTCGGTCGGTCGGTCGGTCGGTCGGTCGGTCGGTCGGTCGGTCGTATAGTCTACAAGTCTGTAAGTATACATATTACTATATATTACTCGACTATGATTAAACTCATAATAACTAATTAAAAAACAATATTATAGTAAAACAAAGAACAGGACGATTGTACGTATGTACTGTATGCGTGTGTGTATGCGTATGCGTGTGTGCATGTATTTAATTTGTTTGTATGCACGAACGTACTGTCACTACACTCACTCACTAATTGACAGGTCCGCTCACTACCAATTCGATCAATGGTCAACAATGAACACGTCGAGGCGTCTTCGTGTCTGTCTCCCGCTGTAGCGTAGATTACTCTTTGCCCTTTCAAGGAGAACAATGCAACGAGCACAAAATCATTACTTGTGAGTGTACGGCTCGAGAGAAAAAACGTGTAGCTTTATTGAGGCACTCAACGGAAATACGATACCTCTATTAAATTAAACAATTCATTTCCCGACGAGACGCGCTCGGCTTTTTCATGACGTGATCCGGAAAATGCTACAAAATGCCATCTGGAAGATTTTTATGTTACCGATCCAGTTCACTCAGCTGTATTGAATGAGTACCTGGCCATAGACGATGGTGAATATTTGCTTATGAATAGTTTAGAGCAGTAGTTGAGACGTGACTGAATTTGTCCCATAGAAGTCGAAATGGTGTTCGATTGAACAGGTGTGCCAGGGAGTAAAGTGTAAAGCGCTTTGAGCAGTCCTGAGGACTGGATACTGTGCTAGATGAGAGCTTACCTTTATGCACACACTGAATCACAATCGATCTACAGTCAGCGACACGCTAATGGTTTTACTTATAAAATGAAAAATGTTGAAAATAGTCAAAGTAATCAATATCAGCTCAATTAATTAAAACACGTTTTCTTTCATCAAAAATAATGAGTTTTGATCATTAAAATGTCGGTATATTATTGGAAGCTAACAATATTATAATATGACGATGTATTGTCTCTAACAAGATGATTCTGCGACGACTCTATTTTGATTTACTTTAGCCTACTTTATTTTACACGGATTGTTTTCTATGCAAGCTTAAAAATGAACGAGTCACTGTGATCGCCGCAACTGTTGTCTCCGAACAGTCTCTTCTCGAACATGCGCGCCCACCCGCAGACGGTGTCGACAACGTACCGGGCTTTCTCGCCGCTGGTCGACAACTACGTGGCGACGGTCCGCCAAGCCGACACGCCGACCATGCAACATCGAGAGGAGATCGACTCGTTCCTCAACGCCGTCGTCGACACGGCCGTCATGCAGGAGGCGCACGTCTTCCTACGCTACAAAGGTATGACGTCATTGGCGTTGTATTACGTCATAAAGACGTGTTTGCATGGTGTGAAGAGACATGTGTGTGTGTGTGTGTGTGTGTGTGTGTGTGTGTGTGTGTGTGTGTGTGTGTGTGTGTGTGTGTGTGTGTGTGTGTGTGTGTGAATGTGTGTGAATGTGCATGCATCCATATGAATGTGGGCGCGGGTGCCCGCGCGTTCGTAAATGTGCATGTGTGCAATTGCATACAAGTCCTTGTAATATGTATTGTATCCGTTCGTGTGTGCTTTCGTGAGGCGTGCGTTCGTGCGTGTGTTTATATTTCGAGTTCCATCGATTTGGAGCGATGTGGCGCAGTGTCTAGAGCATCTAATTCCCAGTCGAGAGAACCCGGGTGCGAATCCTGTGCTACCGTGCTGAACCATGGGCACGTTTATTCATTGTACGTTGTTCCAGTTCACTTAGCTGTATGAATGAATGCTGTAGACAGTGGTGGATATTTGTGCACGAAAAAGTAGTCTTCGCGCATTAACTGCAGTGTAGCTGCAAGGGAATAAAGCGTAACGCGCTTTGGGCAGTCTTAAGGACTAGATACTGCGCTGTATAACAACTGACCTTTACTTTTGACCAATGTTGTACTTGCTTCACCATCTGGCGTAACCTTCATTGTGTTTCACATGTGCGTGTTGTGTCTGCGAGTGGCAGCGAGCCAGCATCCACGCAATGATGCGTGTAGTGTCTCTACGTGCACGGACAGATGTTTTATGCACGAATAAAATACCTAACTGAGTGTACAACAGCTGACGCTGGGATCGGGGGGGGGGGGGCGCGGGGTGACTGCACTGCAACACATGTTGACCTAGTTATCATCATTTGTCTCTGGTCCCTGTCAAAATGCCAATATGTTTGTAACGTGTCTATACATGCGGTGCGTTGCCGTGCGTTCGTTCAGCCCGTTTTCTTTCCCCGTCAGATTTTGTTGTGGGCCTAACCGCAACAAACATTACATCTTTCAGCACTAGTGTAACACACATCCAATGAATAGGTGGTCAATATTATTATATACAGTCGAACATCGCTTTTTGGTCACCTTGGTAATACAGTCACCTTGGTAATACAGCCATCTTGGTAATACAGCCACCTTGGCAATACAGTCACCTTGGTAATACAGCCACCTTGGTAATACAACCACATTGGAATTACAGTCACCTCGCAATTAAAGTCGCCATAGAAGCGTACCAAATTATACCAGTATGCAGTAAAGGTCACCTCCCTATTCAGGCCACTTTTGCCCAGTCCCAAGGGTGACCTTAATACTGAGGTTCTACTGTATTTAAATCCCATAACCAACCTTAGGCCCTATTACGGTAAGGCGCAGAACCAGTAATCCACCAGGCTTATTACATCCTCCATCCAATACCTCATCATACTTATTAGGACCACCAACCAATGCGTCACCAATGACGTCACATCCTGCAGGTCACGCGGAGGAGAGTCGAGCGTCTTTCAAGGACTTGTTGTACCGGGTGTGGTTCGAGCCGTATCCCCGCTCACCTCGCTACAACACGACCGACAGCAGCGGCTTCGAGCACGTGTTCGTCGGGGAGGCGAGGCGGCGGAAGGTGGGTCGACGGGATAAACACCTCGGCCATTGCTCCCGGTGTCAGAATTTCAAAACACTACCCAAGTTGAAAACACACAAGCGTGTTTTGACATTATTTTGGTTAATTTGAATACCTAGAGTGTTTTGAAATGGGTTTGAAAACACTCATGTAATGCTTTAATTATAGCTTAATAAGTAAATATACGTTTTTAGGTGCAGCGTGTGTGTTAACATTGCTGTACCTGTGTGGGTTTATTCAACTTAACCGTAGTATTTTGAAACTGGGCAGTGTTTTCACATTAAGTTTAAAACACTCTAGAATGTTTACAACTTAAGTTGAAAACACCACCGTAGTATTTTAGGGTGAGTGTTTTGAAATTGCTACACCGGGACGGGTCGATATTTAATGTCCGTGCTCGTGGTAAACGAATGAAATAGGTATGGGATAGTGAGCCTCATTCCGAAACAAAATGGCGGCTAGACTTTCATTTCTGCGTAAAATAACAAAAGGAAGCAAGTGGCGTTTTCTTGCAAACATAAATTAATCACAATAAAATGAGGAGAGCATTCTTTTCAGAGCATAGATTTGCTCCAAACGACACGGCATAAAGCATGAGTAAGTGACAATGGAATTGTGTTTTATCGTAACAAACGGGAGTCTATGTACAAACATCTGTAACAGCAGTAGTTAAACCTATATTTTTTACGACATATTAGGAAAGGCTTATGCATTCGACATTGGTAAGTGGAACGGACATGTAATAAAATACGACGAATGTAGAAAGTTATCGTGCTAATCCCCCCAGTACAATCTCGTTTTGCAGCGCAGCATTTAATTATTGAACATTCAGTGTGCCGTTTTGCAGCGATTTTGTCCCATTTGAATGTGTGTTTGTGTGTGTGAGTGTGTGTGTGTGTGCGTGCGTGCGTGCGTGCGTGCGTACGTGCGCGGGCGGGCGGGCGGGCGTGCGTGTGCGTGCGTGTGCTTGCGTGCGTATGTGTGTATGTACCCAAATGAACACGAGATGTGTGATACATTCCCGGTCAGGGAACTTTAAAGGAAATAAAAATAAGGCATTAGCTAAAATCCTTTTTCCATGTGTACACAAAGTTTAACATTGTATGTAACATTTGACAACATTAAACAAATACAGAAAAATACATTTGTAGCATAAATTCGATGTGAAGCGATTCCCGCGGAAAATGAAATTTTAATGAGCTAGGCGATCACGTGGTATCGTGACGTCACTTATGACACACACTCGCATCAGGCCGACCCTTTCCATGCATTCATGCATTTTCCGAATAATTATATCGAATGCAACCAACGGGAGATAATCTACACCAATAAACATACATAGCAAACATATATTGTATCCAGCTACATAAAGTAACGTGTATAATCTCATAATAGCACTAGAATATCGATATATGAAGGAGTTGTACAATTTATCATAACAACTTAAAACAGTCAGAGAGTTTTTTGTAGTAATTATTTATTCGCCACAAAAATGAAAATATGGTCATTATATATAACGATGTTTCTAGATTGTATTTATCCAGACATATCTCAATCTGTTTTTACATATATAATTACAATATATTACCGTACAATATATTTACAATTAATAAATTATATATCCATTACATTATATTTGTTTGGATAAATAAAATTTAGAAACAACAGTGCATTATAGTATAAAATTATTTTGTTTATGTTACTTCGTGAAAACATTTTAAAAAAAAGTGTATAGAAAATCAAAGGTTTGCATGCTGTCAGGATTGAACCGGCGTCGCCCGATTGTAAAATAACTGACAAGTAACCAACGCGCCTACCCACTGAGCTAGTGGGACCAACGGAAACTTTGACTGATTTAAGTTGTTATGATAAATTGTACAACTCCGTCATATATCGATATTCTAGTGATATTATGAGATTATACACGTTACTTTATGTAGCTGGATACAATATATGTTTGCTATGTATGTTTATTGGTGTAGATTATCTCCCGTTGGTTGCATTCGATATAATTATTCGGAAAACGAGCCCAAGCTCGGCAAAACCTAGACCTAGTCGACTTGTAGTCCCATTCGCATTCGTTGTTTTGAATAAAATTCGATTCATGTGGAACCGTAAGATAACTGCTTGTTCCTCTATGATGACTAGTGTTTGTATTACGTCGGAATATTGCACAATAACTCGTTCTGACGCTCGTTTCGACCCAAAAGCTATACTTGTAAACATGCTCTGAATGCATGGAAAGGGTCGGCCTGATGCGAGTTTGAGTCATAAGTGACGTCACATCTCGGCATCCCGAAAAGCGCGCCAAAAATATGCATATTCGAAAATGTCCGGATGCACAGCATAAAATGTGGAATTTCTAATTCATTGAATTTTTTTTTTTTTTTGCTTGGTGGACGTGGAAATAGATAGCAGGATGTAATATAACACGAATTCGAGCAATAGTTGTTTTTATTCCCTTTAATCGTTTTATACACTGGCACCTGTGGCAAAATATATGTTTATGTGTTGCAAGGTGATCGGATTCCACAGTTGGCTGCAATTCTACCTTGGAGAGAAAGACTCGACCATCGACTATAGAGGATACATACGTATACAGGAGGTAGGTACGACAACGCACGATCTTCTATAACAGGGGAACAGGAGGCATGCAACGAAGGCGGAAAATATGTTAATTTTAAATTATAGGCCTACTCATAGTTCATATTATTTTCTACAATGCGAAACAGCCATTTTATCACAGCGCCAACATATATCGTTACGCTAGCGATATCTTTAATTTAGCACCTGGAGGCCACAAAAACAGTCCTAAACAATACCCGACTAAAATAACATTTGATTAAAACTCGACGCCGCGATCGTGTCACATTGGGCTTATCGATGCGGATTGCGATTTCCCGATGGGAAGTCACGCGTGACGAATGTCTGAACACATTGTCCCTAGAAGCCAAGCATTGACATAAAGCAATCAAGGACAACCAATGACGAAACAGTACAAACAGAGGTAGGTAGTGTAAGAGGTGGAGGAAACCAAACATGTGTATGGGAATATATATAGTGTGAAGGGAGATATCGAAAGGACAGGCATGAACGGCGGAGAATGAGAGTGAACAACAGAAGCTCGTGAAGAGAGGAGTGTTCGACAGGGCGGAGTAGACCAAGGGATGCGCATCCCTCCACACACTCCCGAAAGGGACGAGTGAGGAAGAGGAATAACCGAAAAAGTCGGTTTTTGCATCAGTGACCACTGTTTAGATACTCTAACAACGTGAACAATCGATTTAGCAAACTGACGTGTGCCTATCACCATATAGCTCTGGTTCTACCCCAGCATCACTCTGACCAATCCCATCTCGGGTAGCAATACATGAGTACCTAAACTGGACGCCGTCACTGGGTGTATTCGCTCGGTCAATGACACCGTGTTCAACGTCATGGAAGAAAGCGAAAACCCCGCTTGATGCAGACACTCTTGCAATCCGACTCGTTACAGAACAAGCATAGCTAGTGGTGTGGTACGCATTAACATCTTGGCGTAACACGATCACACCACAAATTACAGTTAACCATTACATTAGGGCCTAAGCACCAGCCATCGTGAATACATTTCTATGTCCAACACATTTTAAGAAGCAATTGTTGTTAATATATGCATTATTCTGGTTAGGAAATGTATCACGAATGCCCTTTGGGCGCATCTTAATTAAGGAGGATCGTCGTGCGAAGTCGGGCAAAAAAGACGGAGGACATTCTACACGGATGCCAATGTCGTGTTAGACCAACAAGGAATTTGATTTTCTACAAAAACCATCTGTCGACGCACTTTCAGGGAGGGTCGTACCACTTGCTCGCGGGTCCCATAACCACTTACGTAGTTGCAGGACACGCCCCTATTCCCACGGTAAACGTTGACATCTGGAGTTGTAATACTTGTCTCGGAGTGTCGGTTACCCGCCATCCAGGGTTTTTGCCGGTGGCCCCCGCTGTCCAGTGGTCCTAGCTACGTCACTACCAATAAGTGACTGAATAAGAACGTTGAAGGTCGTGTCTTGTCACCGCCCGACAGTCGGACTAGTTGGCCTTTGACACAGACGCCTGTCTGCAGCTGTTTGTCCTATTCCAATGTGCGCTTCGTCGTTTGAAGATCCCCTCCTCCTACATAAAAGGTCACCTCTCATAGCAAAGTGGGTAATAAGTCGCAAAATTGTTAAAAAGGAGCGTTGGACCTTTTTAGTTTTCATGCACGGGTCATGATCTTTAAAATGATACCTTATTTATTGAAATATCTTCTGTGGTTTTTGATTTATTGCTAAAAATTTAATCAAAATTTAAAAAGCAACGTTTTGAAAAACAAAGTTAGTTGACCTCATAGTGTGTGTCGTTTCGTAATATATTGGCTCGTAAATGCAATCGCTTTATTAGCCTTTTGTGTGGAAAAAAGAAAAAGAAAGTCGATATTATAAGGTGTGTATTTCTGCCAAAATCACACGATTGATGAAACATGACCTAGACAGCAATCCTGGCTCGTATGTAGAACAGGTCTATGCGACACACCCAATTAGCTATGGCGCGTCACACGTATCTTCGTTGTGTCACATCATACCATGGGGAATTGTAGATACAATCAGAACGGTTCTACCGAGTGTGATAACGGAGAGGACCTCCAAACTGGTGGAGTGTTTCAACAGATGTACAAATGACCAAGTACAGGGGATCCTTGCTTTACGGTCACCTTGGTAATACAGCCACCTCACAATTAAGGTTGGACAGTCGCAAATTAGTTTTGTAACAGTAAAGTATACGAAACTAGTCGTGCTGATTCGGTCACTTCGTTATTCAGGTCACTTTCGGCCAGTCCTCAGGGTGACCTTTCAAATGATGTTCCACTGCATAAGTACTGACAAAATGTACTTAAGTACAAGTACTCAGTCTCAACCATGCCAGAACTTATGTTGGACGCTACAAAGTTATAAATACAGACCTGAAGTTGCAGTCGCAATGGTCCCATGACAAGGGGAGGACCTTCAAATAATGAACCACCTCCTAAAATGTCCTCTCCTACTAGAGCTTTGCAGATCAGACGGTGCTTGCGACAGTTGTCAACTATTCTGCCAGAATCTGGTTTGCTAATGACTATGGCTGGTAAGGTGCAGCGACATGAGATCATATCTCCCTCCAATCGTCACCCAACAAGATCGTTTCATCTTAGTTCTGCCTTGCACTTCTCCATACTCATAACTCATAACACTGGCGTCGGAACGTGGTGACTACTGGGTGTGGGTGGGCTGTGGCTTTTCAAAAACCTCAAATTACACCCACTTGACGCTCACCCAAAACCCACCTTGAGGCTAAAATATTGAGGGAGTTAATCCTATCTCCAGTCCCCAACTAAAATATTCTGGCCCTCCACTCGGTTCTGACGTTGTTGTATAAGTTCCCTTTCATCTCTTCATTGCGTGGTGTATCTGCGACTGACACACGCAAGAATACATCCAAACATTTTGAGTTCTGCTCTTTCTAATCACTGTTCGTCTTTCATCTGCAGGAGCTTCGTATAGCACCATACATCAGCACTGGTTCCATCACCGTTTTGCGCATCCTGACTTACAACTTCACGGATATCCCCCCCCTCCCCCGTTATCCATCACTGTCTCGTCTCTCGGTTATTCCTGTTCTTTCTCTGTGGTTTCCTCGCATCTGCTTCGTAGCCTCCGTTTACACTCGCAGCACATCCTATAAGTAACTGAATCTCTCGCAGTTGTTCCGTATTAACATATACCACTCCCGCAACCCGGGCCTTCCTTCACAACTCATAATTGCTTCTGTCTTTTTGACGATAATGGGATAATCTTCGTTAAATTTTACTCAGGCATACGATTCGGGCGTCCTGTACTTCAGTGCAGTTGTTACAGCAGACGTGCGTGTCTTGTTGACACGTTTGAAAGCTCGTGATTAATCAGTGCACGTTTCACGCGCTTAGGTTCGTCGTATTTTCTCCAACTAATGGAGGAGCCAGTAGCGTAACTCGATAAGACAGAAAGCGTCCTTAAAAGGACGCAGTCTGTTCCTAGTTTTACATTAATTAATATAATGTTCTTAAGACTATACCGTGTTGAAGGTATACTGCCCGCCAAATTGTGTTTAGCAAGCCCGTAACAACGTTCGCAATTTTGAAGGTACGACCCCGGAGCATGTTCAAATAGTAAACAAAATATCCAGTTTTAAAACAAGCTTTACTGACAATACGGCCGAGTCGGGCTGAGTTAACTGCAATTTGATGTTCAACGATGTCCCATTTCCACGTTCAACACAGCAGAGTTCCTGTTAGTTACAAATCACTGCGCCCGCTAATTCCGGGTAGATGAACAAACTGCCCGCCTTTAACAATAAACAATTATGGAGCGCAGTGGTGTAGTGGCTAGAGCTTCGGACTCTCGACCGAGAGAACCCGAGTTCGAATACTGTCCTGCGGTGTCGAATCTTGGGCAGGTTCGTTCACTCTATGTTGCCCCAGTTCACTCAGCTGTATGGATGAGTATCTGGCAGTAGTGGATATTTGTGTACGAATAGTCTTTCGCGCATTAATTGCAGCATGGCTGGATGCTTCCCAGAGAAGTCTAGATAGCGTTCAATTGAAAAGGTCTGCCAGGGAGTAAAGTGGAAAGCGCTTTGAGCAGTCCTGAAGACTGGATACGGCGCTATATAAGAACTTACCTTTACTTTACCTTTACTTACCAGTCGTCCTTGTTTGTTTCAGCCACGCCTCATATCGGTACAATTCACGTGGCACGGTCGACAGAAGCGCCTCGCCTCGTTCTTTGTCGGAACCAGCCCCGAGTTTGACATGGCCGTCTACACCGTGTGTCTGCTGACACGGCCCAACAAGCTTTGCCAGTTTGAAATAAATTATTTCCCAGTTCGGATCCGGACTTGGGACGTCTCGCACGTTCCCGGTCTTCAAATCGGGTCGGCTTACCCGGAATTATAGACGAGATGACGTTAGTCGAAACACAGATTTACGTAATGATATGACGTTATGATATTGTAGGTATTGTCGCCATCATCAGATGACGTGTTTTATATTGTTTGACATACTGTATTCGCATATTTTGGGTAAATGAAACGTGTTCATGATTCCTGTGTTTCATTCCGTACGTAACATGTTTCTATAACATAGCAATCAGACTTTCAAAGTTCTGCCGTCGGTGTGTATAACTTAATTATAAATTCTTGTAGTTATGGCGGCAGCAAACAACCTGTTTCTGCTACATACACCCCTAGTTGATAAGGTGGTACCCCTGAACACTGTCAAAAACGTTCAACCACCAAAAGAGCCTTGTGTCTTCGACACAAGAAGCTTTTTGGGCAATACAAGTAGACTTGTTAAGCGCCCCGATCTCGGCTCCCTTCTCTATCACGATCGCGTGACGCGCTCCGTTCGATTGTTGGACAATCGAACAGAACGCGTGGCGCGATCGGGATAGGGAGTCCGAGTTAGGGGCCCTTGCAGGCACCCTTTAGTAACGCTCTTACACGTTTGGTTGAATACATTCCCCACGTTCTTATGCGTTCGTTAGATCTGCTACATCGTCTTATGTCACGGTCTAAATCATGAGGCGACTGCACCATGTACTGTTCCGTCCACTGTTTCTCGTTCGTGAAACTCCGCAGTTGAACACCAAAGTCAGTAACCAGGCTACAGCGCGCAAACAAAACAAGTTGCTCTCATCGTTCATATACGACTTTAATACCGCACGTGCGATCGAGAAATCACAATTACGCTGGTAGACGCTTCGATCTGATCGACTCTGTACAAAACTATTTCGTCCGCCAACGGAGATATGACGCTCGGCTTGTCTCGAGCAAACGCTACACACACACACACACATCACGCACTCGTGAATACGTGCGACATTCCACACACATACCAATCATTCTTTTTGTTAATGGCAAACATAGCTTCAACACAAATCCACCTCCTATGCAAAGCTGAAAGCACACGATCATTTGTTTAAGCTCTCTTATAATATATTAATTATGATCGTCTGGCAAAACATACGTTTATTGTACCGGCTACTGCAGTTAACCACGGCAACAGCGCGTCGACATTGGTTAAATTGTGATGCGAGACGGTTGCACGATCAAGATGATGTCACTAGCAACTCGCGTCACTTCCCCCTTAACACAGCGCCATATTTAACATGTCACCCCCACATGGTGCAGGAAACTGCTTTTGCACCTATACAACACATAAAACACAACATATTGTAACAAAACATTAATTATCACAAACTCACTAGAATATAAATAATGTATTTTCTGGTATTTCTTCCTTTAGCGTGTATTATATATCGCCGGTAAGTATAATCTGTTTATCATTTGCTCCCATTACGTGGGATAGGTTGTAATTTAACATTATAATAGTCATATTTCTTTTCTTAATCTTAATTGGCCACACATTTTTATCATTGGTATAGAGTTTTAATTAATTTATCTTAAAATTATTATTTTAGTGGAATAATAGTAATTGCTATTAGTGACACATCTTACAATTGATGGTGTTTTACATAAGAAACTATACGTCCGCACGTGGCTGCGCGCATACAGATCACAGGTACGAATCACGGACTCGTCACGCACAGCCCACGTGACTAAGCTTGCCGTAAGATGTGTAGGAAACAAGCAATTATATCATTTACAGTCAATGTACATGCGCAGACTGACGCACATTCGCACACACACACGCACGCGCTACCTAAGGAATGGCACGTTGTAAATGCAGCACAAGTACAGTAATATTGAACATCCACCAGTCACGTGAACGCATCAGACTAAGCGCCAAGACGTGCACGTCGGAAACATTTCTCCTCATTCATACACTCTAGTGGTGCCATCTAGTGAACTGGACGGTTTGTAGTTTTGGCACAAGCACTCAAGCACATTAAATAGCGCGAGACCTCCCTAGGTCTCCCCCACGCACTGCACGCACACGACAAGCACGGGTCACGTGAACACGCGTAGGCAGCCAATCATGGATACACAGTAGAGAATGAATGGAGAAACCGTATTGTTCGAATTGGTTCTCAGTCTAAAGAGCCCATACTGAAGAAAATAAACATTATCATGAAAAGCTCTGCGAATACATAGAATCAACTAAGGATCTGCACTGAAAATTAATTACAACATTGCAACACATTATTTGTACATTTCAGCACAGTTATCAGTTGGATGCTGAGTGGAATATAAATATATAGATGTATACACAAACACCGAATCATGAACCAATGTCCAAAGTCACACCTGTGTCCAGTAGCTATGTGAATCCATATAGCAAATAACATTCTAATCACACCCATCCCATGCTATCAACCCAAACTGACAGAATGTAGGACCCAGTTAGTTCAGTTCGATATTTGGCCCTCAGCTAACAGAACGAGCCCCTGTAATATTCATTTTGGATAGCCCCAAACTTATAATGCACTAAACCTTGTTATATTAAATACTTTAATTTTGTAAATTTCTTCGAGCATGTCACTACCTCAGGAGAAAACTTAATTATATAATCACATCAAATGTGTGACTGTCCCCTGTATATTGTCAGCCTCGTCACTAGTTTAACCGTAGCTTGTCTGGGTACTGTCCAGGAAGGGCTATGCATGTTGACAGCCTGACTAGCAAGTAGTTCACTCACAGCCTACGTCGCTCATGGCAACAGCTGGCCAGTAACCTTAGCAACAACTGGCCAGTATCCATAGCGACAGATAGCCAGTATCCATAGCAACAGCTGGCCAGTATCCATAGAAACAGCTGACGCCACCATGTGGCCAAAGACTACACTATCTTGAGGTTGGTCGTAGACGACACCCTCCCATCCTGCATCGCGATCTCGCAGCTGCGACGTCTTAGCGGGAACTGTATGTTCCTAGCGTCGGTGCAGTTCGCGTCACCACCCATGCCAGCGCCATGTCCCGGACTCACGGCGATGACACGCTTCTCCTTCTGAGAGGACGGCGCCGCTGACGGTTTCGGACGATCGTTCTCGACTTCTGTCAATCCGTCAGTAACGTAGTTCGGCGCAGTGTTAGCGACATACTCCGCCGACACACTGCTGCTGCGCCGCGTCGTCGGCGATGTCTCGCTCGTACGCAGTGGCGATGTCTTGCGTCGGCCGTGTCCGCGACGTGTCGAGCCACCGACACTAACGACATCGTCACCCGCAAAACTGGTGACACTGGCGCGCTCTAATGTCCGCACGGCGTGCTCATGGATGCTGTCGCCGACGCTGACGCTCTGTCGCTTGTAGCGCTTGCTGCGACCTATGACCTCGTCGGCGGGCAGGAAGTTGACGCTGCGGGTTGACGTCGGAGAACCTTTCAGCGTCGTTGTTGTCGTTTCGGCGCCGCTGCTGCTTACAATGCTGTTGTGTCGGTGGCGACTTTGTGGCGCTTCGACATTGACGTCGAGTGGTGCCACTATAGCCGACATGTTGTCTCGGTCCCTGCCGCAACACAGATGAGGGTGGTCAGGTAAGATATGGACAAAACTGTTAGTTCTTGATTGGACTGCATTCTAAAATCTGAACATTGATGGCCTTCATTTTAGGTCAATAACCACATAAAGGTCATGTCCACATCTGTGGCCAGCCACAGCAAACTGGGTATATTAAGTTGCGAAACTGTGAAACAGAGTTTACTATCTTAGTATCTTTGCAACGTACTATGCTGTTCGCTGCGGCAGGTCACATTTCACGCAGATTAGCGTTTACTGTAATTTTTTATTATTTAAAGGTGCCTCAGCTCGGCTCACTACATATATAATTGATTTTTTGTAAACATTAAAACCATCCTAGTATTCACTATGACATCATTGACATGTTAGTATTTACATATTACATATTTGTGCAACTTGTTACATAGTTTTGGTGGACTCGTCATACAAACTATCAGAAAACCATGACTTATTTGATGTTACATGTACTATTAATTCAAGGAATTCTCAAATTTGTCGCTGATACAAACTTAGTGCAATCTTAGTGCAATCTTAGAGCAATCTTAGTGCAATCTTAGTGCAATCTTAGTGCAATCTTAGTGCAATCTTAGTGCAATCTCGTGACATTGTCACATATGGTCAAGTCAACGAGTGGCTAGAGTCATGTGACTGCCGACTTAAACGGAATGGAAGCGAAACGTCAGTCACACAACTGGCTTTCATAAGCTACCATATGTAACAATCAGTCCTTTCTCTTGACGATTAAAAAACAAGTACACATTGTTTTATTTAAACAGACTGTGCACATTGCTTAAACTATTCACACGATACATACTGATTATAAAAGAACCAGAATCATCATGGACAAACCAGCTAATGAAGCTGCTTTAAATAATGAGCATAAGCCTGACAAATTTTTCCTGTGCCACCAACAGATATCAGAAACCAAGTCAACCCTGTATTAATAATAAAATAGTATTTTCGGCCAATCTTACCCCCTCCCGCCCTACAACTTGCTGTCAGTATTCAATTTACATCCGCAATTTCATACTGCAGCACCCGCACAAAAGCAGCACCCTCAGAATTCAAGAATTTTGTGTGGTTTACCTAACATTTTCCCACAATTGTTTGTACCATTAAAATCCCCTTTGGGAAAGCCTCCCAGCTGTGGTCACAATAACAAAGCCATCTCACCACAACAATTACACTAGATCTCTTGTTTACTCCATTTAATAAATTGTAAAATAATAATAATGTAATAATGTTTATTTCAAACAAAACTCCATATATATATATACATAAAATACAAATAAAAAATACAAAGATACAGGCAAATGGTTAATAATAAAAAGTATAAAATGTTGTGCCTTCAAGTATACAATTGGGTAGTCCAGTATTTAAACATAGGAGTGATAGGACTCCTATAATGTATACATACGTGCACGCATACATACATACCGGTATTTAGCAATAACAACACCGTTTAGTACCACCTACCGCGTACAGAGGGAGCCAGTGAGGGCCCTGGTGCTCGCGTCATCACAGAAGGAGACAGTAGCTGACTTTGTGTCGAGGCTCAGGTTGGCCGAGTCGCTGCTGAGACTAGCACATTTCTGTAGACGGGAACTTGCCGCAACATCAGCATGGACCTCGAGTCTGAGAGAATGTAAACAAGTAGAGGTAAGTTCTTATACAGCGCTGAGAACGCACCAAACTTGTTTTGTGTAGGAAATATAACACATCACGGTGTTAGACTCAAAGGAAGTTAATCACACCCTATTGTAGGTAGTTTTGAGCCACACAGGCAAACCGCCTCACGCCACCTTTGTTCATATTTGAACAAATCTCCTCACCTCGGATCTTCAAATGGTGCACAATGTGTGTTTTTTTACTATTTTTTTTACTAGACTTTTACAGACAGAAGTTCTTTATTAATACCCATAAACACATCACTCAATAAGACCATATACACATCACTCAATAAGACCCATATACACATCACTAAATAAGACCCATATACACATCACTCAATAAGACCATATACACATCACTCAATAAGACCCATATACACATCACTCAATAAGACCCATATACACATCACTCAATAAGACCCATATACACATCACTCAATAAGACCATATACACATCACTCAATAAGACCCATATACACATCACTCAATAAGACCCATATACACATCACTAAATAAGACCCATATACACATCACTCAATAAGACCCATATACACATCACTCAATAAGACCCATATACACATCACTTAATAAGTGAGTGTGTAAATAAATAGAGTAATCACATGGTATACAAATGATCATGTGTGGTTCAGGGAGACTCCCACTAAGGCTAAAAACGCTGCTCTCATGGCAGCCATCAGCTATGCTGATATTAAAACGCATGATATTTCAATTTCATAATTCTACTTATTTACTGACCTAATAACAACAATTTTCGACAACAGCAGCGTCAATCACAGATTCACCATTCACGTATAATCAACTGCATCCATGACCATGCATTACGGGTTACGACAACTTTTCCTGGATATTTGCTATTCCACAATACTATTGCAATGTTGCAATGTCCTGACACCATCGCAACAGTACTGCAATACAGCTACTGCGATACCACCACAATAGCAAAACCACCCCTAGTAATCACTCTTACTCATTAGCGAAGTTACATACTTGTTCTGGAAGCCACTAGGGCCCGCCACTGTGCTGCCGCAGAGACTGCCAGAGAGACTGGCGCCAGCGATCGCGCGGTGACTGGCCGACTCTCGATCGCTCTCGTCTCGGATGACGCCGATGCGATCAATATGGCTGCCACTCGCACTGAGGCTATTTGTCATGGCAACCGACATCTCGCCGATACTCGGCCCGATGCTAGGGTTGTTGACGTTGATGCCGCCCGCCTCAACACTGTGTGCATCGCCACCTGGTGAACACATTCCGAACTGTTTTAATCGGGTGACGTTTCAATTTCTTCTCAGAGTTGTTTTAGTTCTATAAAGGCGAATAAATTGGGCAGTTAAAGAGTCTAAAACAGGGCAGATGAAAGTTGATTAATTTTCATTAAGAAATTAACCATTTGAGGTATGAAAATAAATTGTAATGTTTTTAACCGATATGTATACAGTGTCTGAGAGTACATATAAAATAAACAAAAGTTACGATGTGCAACACAGTATTGTTGCCATAAAGACGAGATAGTATAACAATAAAGTTGTTTGATATCTCACACTACATCTGTTGGTACAAGCACATTTACCTGAGGCTAAGCAGCTCTATAAGGTGACGTGTTTTCAATAGTATCCTATGGGTTGTTGTTGCTTCAAAAGATCAGTTCTATTACAAGAAAGGTCTTGGTACACTCCTGTATCATATCGTGTACAAAGGGTCATCAAGCTGTGATCTGGTTGCCTGTGATGGCAATGCCTCATGATAACCCAGCCATAGTTGTGTTTGCCTGTAGACCTTACAGATCCAACATGCGTCTACATGCCCTGTCTTCCTGCCACACATCCTCTCACACCTACCTATGTACGACCCAGACCTACTCCCCACACCTACCTATGTACGACCCAGACCTACTCCCCACACCTACCTATGTACGACCCAGACCTACTCCCCACACCTACCTATGTACGACCCAGACCTACTCCCCACACCTACCCATGTACGGTCCAGACCTACTCCCCACACCTACCTATGTATGATCCAGACTTACTCCCCACACCTACCTATGTATGATCCAGACCTACTCCCCACACCTACCTATGTACGACCCAGACCTACTCCCCACACCTACCTATGTACGACCCAGACCTACTCCCCACACCTACCTATGTACGACCCAGACCTACTCCCCACACCTACCTATGTATGGTCCAGACCTACTCCCCACACCTACCCATGTACGACCCAGACCTACTCCCCACACCTACCTATGTACGACCCAGACCTACTCCCCACACCTACCTATGTATGGTCCAGACTTACTCCCCACACCTACCTATGTATGGTCCAGACCTACTCCCCACACCTACCTATGTATGGTCCAGACCTACTCCCCACACCTACCCATGTACGGTCCAGTCCTACCCCCCCACACCTACATATGTACGGTCCAGTCCTACCCCCCACACCTACCCATGTACGGTCCAGACCTACTCCCCACACCTACCCATGTACGGTCCAGACCTACTCCCCACATCTACCTATGTACGACCCAGACCTACTCCCCACACCTACCCATGTACGGTCCAGACCTACTCCCCACACCTACCTATGTATGGTCCAGACTTACTCCCCACACCTACCTATGTACGGTCCAGACCTACTCCCCACACCTACCTATGTACGGTCCAGACTTACTCCCCACACCTACCTATGTACGACCCAGACCTACTCCCCACATCTACCTATGTACGGTCCAGACCTACTCCCCACACCTACCTGTGTACTGTCCAGACTTACTCCCCACACCTACCTATGTACGGCCCAGACCTATTCCCCACACCTACCTATGTACGGTCCAGACCTACTCCCCACACCTACCTGTGTACTGTCCAGACCTACTCCCCACACCTACCTATGTACTGTCCAGACCTACTCCCCACACCTACCTATGTACGGTCCAGACTTACTCCCCACACCTACCTATGTACTGTCCAGACTTACTCCCCACACCTACCTATGTACGGCCCAGACCTATTCCCCACACCTACCTATGTACGGTCCAGACCTACTCCCCACACCTACCTGTGTACTGTCCAGACCTACTCCCCACACCTACCTATGTACGGTCCAGACCTACTCCCCACACCTACCTATGTACTGTCCAGACCTACTCCCCACACCTACCTATGTACGGTCCAGACCTACTCCC
>JAHLWY010000398.1:17500-93010 GCA_020002185.1 Paraescarpia echinospica | reverse complement strand
GCAGGCAGGCGGCAGGCAGGCGGCAGGCAGGCAGGCAGGCAGGCAGGCAGGCAGGCAGGCAGGCAGGCAGGCAGGCAGGCAGGCAGGCAGGCAGGCAGGCAGGCAGGCAGGCAGGCGGGCAGGCAGGCAGGCAGGCAGGCAGGCAGGCAGGCAGGCGGGCAGGCAGGCAGGCAGGCAGGCAGGCAGGCAGGCAGGCAGGCAGGCAGGCAGGCAGGCAGGCAGGCAGGCAGGCAGGCAGGCAGGCAGGCAGGCAGGCAGGCAGGCAGGCAGGCAGGCAGGCAGGCAGGCAGGCAGGCCAGCAGGCTGACAGGCAGAACATAGTGTATTAATATGGTTTTCTCCAGCAACATTAATCATGTATTAATTATAACCACTAGGAGAGAGTCATATTGATTTTATAGGAATCCACAAATTTATATCTATGGCCTACCACAAAATGGCAAATTCAATAGAAACTATATATTATGCCATCAAGGCCAGGAGCATTTAATTTACGAAAGAAATTACTAAGAGCGTGTCATGGTCAAATACCTTGTTGGCCTTTCTCCCTCCTCTGTGAGGTGCAAACTTCAACGTTTCTGCGATCACTTCTTCAATGTTATTAACTTTTGAAATTTTGTGAATGCGTGTACACGCTTCTGAAATCAATGAGAAAAACGAAATGAGGTAACACATTTCAGACTAAAATACCTTGAAGGGAAACAAAAGGCTTTTGCGGTTATGCACCTAAAAACTTAATACAAGCTAACCATTTGCAACTACAATCAACATCTTCACATTAGTGGTTAACTTGAAATGAGGTCTCAAAGTGGAAGATTCTAAAATGTCCGATATCAAGGAAACCAGCATCTTGCCCATGGCACAGTAAATTACCAGTGGAGGAATAATGGATCACGTCCAGGGTTTTGAGTTTGATCAATTGCTATGAGGTGGTAATTGTATTCATCGGTGACCAGGTGATATAAAAATAAAGAAAAGAGAAACATACTGATCACAACTTGTCAGATGGACAACTCCACGAACTTTCGCTTCAATTTTTTCCCCTTGAGGCTGTATTGTCCAAGAATATCATCCGTTGCCACCTTCCACAGCATGCGACGAATACTGTCGCCAGTATTCACTCCTCCCAAGGAGCTCAAGTAGAGAACCTTAGGATAAATCAAGAGAAATAATTAGTCATGTTTCAAAACAACTTGATATGAACACCTTGAGAAAATGTATATCCACTGATATATTGCATATCAAAACTTTGTATTGATACAATTGTCGTTTTGTTTATTGTTGCCAAAATACACACTTTTTTACATATATCTTTAAACATACATGTAGCAATATGTTTGATTCACTAAGGGCTTTTCCATTTAAACAGTTGGGGGAGTGGTCATGGATTTGTTTTGGCCCCACTACCCACACATATCGAACTACTTACCTACCCACACATCTCAATGTAATTTCTGCCACATACATGTACCTTGAGAAAATGCCCCCTCCTGCATTTAAATTACTTTTGAACTTTTCAAATACCGATGCCTCATATTTACCCCCACCCACAAACAAATTAATTGATACCCCCACTCCACACAATTTGATTGTTATTTTATTTTACCTGGTAACGCATTTAAAAAAACTCAGGTCTCCACATTAAAATTGTTAATGCAATTTTAATTATGATTGAAAACCCCTTCTTACAGTTTTCTTCTGGAATTCCTTGTCCTCAAGTTTCTGGCAAAGACCTTCCAGCTCTCCTAATTGCCCCATAAATTCCAGCCAGCTCCTAACGCTTACTTTAGAGATTTGCAGAGGCAATCAAGCCATGATTAACCATCAACCCTTTGACATTACATTAGTGGACACGCTATTGTTAAGGACCAGTAGGCATAGATGACTTTTTAAACATTTGTTTTCACCAGTATGACACAATTATCGTTTTGTACCACGGGAGTCCAGTCGTACAACCGGCAACTTTATCACACATGGACATGATCCTCTACCCGGTGACTTTATGAAAACTTTTATTATACCCAGGGCTGGGTCCAATTATGTGATTGTATTTGTAATTGATTACAGACAAATGCTCTAATTTATTATGTTTTTGAACATGTTCTGCAATTGTAATATATTTTTCTGTGTAATTGAGTTTAGTTACATCAATTACACAGTTTTCAAAAAAACTATTAAAAAACAGCTGTCCTTCAGATTTTTTGCAGTCTACAAAATAGTAAACCATATAAGATACCCAATGCCTGAGTTGTGATACTGTGATCCCAACGTGTCATTAACATAACTGTGCTAATTAATGAGAAGGACACACTTGGCTGGCAGTGTCCACTACTACTGGTTTCTCAGACAGTGGATTACCATCTGTCACTGTCCAAGGGTCAATAGAGACCATTTTAGCTAATGCAATTAAGCACTAGTCAGCATGCTTTGTGGAATCTATTTGCTCAATAACATTTTATTTCAATCAATTGTCCGTGTCTAGTTCTGTCCGCAGGGCTGGGTCCAATAAAAAAAAAATTACAATTACTTTTCATTTGTCATTGCAATTAAAATTACAGATGCGTTAATGGGACCTACGTACTTATTAGTTAGTGAGTATTAACTAGTTTAACCTATTCAACATAGACAAAAATCTATGGAGTTATGTCTTTATTCTAATTAAGTCCTGCTGTCACAAAGTCATAATGTCAATCCTGTAGTAGACATTACGATTATTGTAATGGGGACAAGAGAAGGGCAGGGGACAACTTTAAAGGGGTGAGTGAAGATAACAGTGAAACTAACAGCTGCAGCACTGTCAGTGCAGCCTTAACACCATTGCTGTCCAGCAGACCCACTAAGGAGTCCCATTAGCAAAGTAGCCCATGTTTGGGACTTGGAGTTCAATTAAGGTGATTAACTGACCAGATGGAAACTTGTGTTGCCCCTTTGTTGTAAACAGGGGTTGGTAACAGGTCAATTTACCCCTTTGGGAGACATCTACACTGGATAATATAGTTTTGTTTACGTTATTTAGTATATATTAAGGGTCTCTGTGTACGTATCTTACTGATTGTTATAATAGTGTTATGTAATATTTAATTGCATATCAGTCTTATGAACATATATTAGTAGATTACACTATTATTATCATCCAAATGTGTGACTAAATTAGAGTAGGAAAACAACATTGGATCAACCAGGTAATCTGTCCCACAACATTGAGATGGCAGTTTCTCCACAGACCCACTCTTCCCTGTCACTGTTAGCGAGTCACTAAACTGGAATTGGAAATACTCGTCTAGTTTTCGATGCTCAGTAAACCCGTATAATTTATTTCGGCCAACTATTTGTTTGTAGGCCATAATATTACTCGTATTACGTATATAATATAAGCACTCGTGAATCCGGATCCACGTCGATTTCGCCGTGATAACTTGAGTTTTGCCTAAATTTGATACATCAGAGCGTTAGTTCCATCATTCAATATCATCCCAGGCATATTTATATTACGAAAATATTGTGTCTTAGCGCACTTTTGAAGCCCAAATAGCGACCCGGTTTGCGCTATTCTGCACCGCTGCGGTCGTGAGTAGTTATTAAGGCCATCTCAGCCCCGTGCAGAGTGAAAAGATCTAAGGACATCAAAGAGTTTTGGATCAGCCACTCTTTTGGATTCCTACTTATAAAAAAGAAATGATTAATGACCTGTCATAAAAATCTACTTATAAAAACGTCTTATCTTAATTGGCTTTTGACAGCTTATAAAAACGTTTGATTGATGCCCGGTTGACCCCTTTTTTTAGATGCCGCGGGTTCATGTAAGTACGGTTCTAAGTACATTGGAGCTGACCACTAGTGGTTATACTTGTTATGATAACGTAGAAGGAAGCGCCTCTAGTGGTTATGCTATGATATCTAGTGGTTATACAATTAAATAATTAATTAATTAATTAATTATTATTTATATATATATATTTTTATTTTTATTTTTTTATTATTATTATAATATTTTTTTAAATATTTTTCTAAAGATTATTATTATTATTTTTTTTTTTTATTAATTAATTAATTCATTCATATAACCACTAGATATCATAGCATAACCACTAGAGGCGCTTCCTTCTACGTTATCATAACAAGTATAACCACTAGAGGTCAGCTCCAATGTACTTAGAACCGTACTTACATTAACCCGCGGCATTTCTTTCAACGGTATGTCAACAGATGTTGTTCACGCCGTTTGCTGTAGGCGCGACTATGAATGCCTGACGCTTGGCACGTAGGCACCGACACGTAGGCCTTTACCGACCGGGTTGCGTAATTTTCAAATTTCTTAATAAAAGCTAAAATATATAAAATAAACGGTCTATAATACGAAGCAAGGACAAGATAATCTTATGGTAAACTTATATTTGAAAATAACGCTCTAAAAAAGCGACGCGTAGTTTGTGCACTAACACGACCGCTCGTTTGTTTGTATTTTCAATAACCTTGTTAGACTCGGCTGTTTTGTGGTATACGTGTTCGAGCGCGCGTGGACCATTCACTATGCTAGTATAAATAGATAGGAGGCTTTGACGTAGTTGATATCGTTTTCGGTGTTGAATAGGACGGTCGCACGATGCATGTCTGTCCCGTGTGCGGTCGAGCCGTTGAATGTCTGGCGTGGCACTCGTGTAAAACTAAACCGCAGTACCAATGTCCGAATTGCGATCGGAAGTACGCCTTTCGTAGCGGATTAACGAAACATTTAAAGAATTGCGCTAGCGGAAAGGAGGATGACTGCTGTAAATGTCCGAAATGTGGTCGATCGGACTATCACGTGCTTCAAATCTAAGCGAATGTATGTATAGATACGTCCCGAATCATTGCAAATTTATTATCGACATACAAGTCTGATCTACAGCGGGAGGAGCCGTGTGCGAGATACGTGTATTGTGCATACTCTAGTGAAGTCGCCTTGTGGTGCACATCAGCAAATGTGAGAAAATCGTGAATAAGATACACTGGACTGGTAATATCGCCCACAAGCCGTTACCAGTGGCGCGAAAGCCAATTTAAGCCTCCTTCGCATGACTGACTTCGATGCAACCAACCGAAAAGGTGCGACCGTTAAGACTTAAGAAGACAGCTCACGTAATCCACCCTGTTGTGTTGATTACAACAGTGACCAACGGTCAACCGCATACTGAACATGACAAAAGGTCAACGAAAGGGAAGCGCCAGTGCCTGCACCAATGCTTCGGAAGCAACCAACGAATCGTTGAATGGAGACATGCGTACCGCAATCATTGCGCTCATTGAGAAAAATGACCCTATCATCGCCACAGTCGTCGAAGCAATCAGTCAGGCTATCCTTGCCAGACTGGTTGTAAACAAAAACTTCGCAAAACAAATCGTCGACTCCATCCTGAAAACAGACGTCATCGCTGACATTAAACAAGACATATACAAGGCATCCCAGATGGACACTACGCGTGCTGCTGCTGACGCCGCGGAGATGGCCGCTCGAGTCTCACAACTTGAGACGATTAATACAAAACTGTACAACGATCTAGACGTGATGGAGCAGTACAGTAGACGAAACTGCCTAATCGTCCACGGTGTGCCGGACACTGCCGACCCAGAGTCTGCAGTTCTCGACATTTTCACAAACAAGCTCGGCTTTTCGATGGACATGAGACCATCGACCGATGTCACCGGCTCGGGACATCCGCCAATTCATCAACTTCGAGACCACGAGCCGTTATCGTGAAATTCACAACCTACCAAGCATGCCAGAAAGTCTTCTCGATGAAACGGCGACTGAAAGGTACCAAACTACTCATCACGGAAAACCTCACTAGACGCCGCAATGAGCTGCTCTCCAAAGCCAAGTCGCTGCCCAACGTCACTGCCACCTGGACGTCTGACGGCCGTATTGTCTGCCTACTCGCCAATGGCAAGAAAGTCTCCATAACCACAGACCAGGACCTCCGACATCTCGACCGGCAGTAACTTCATCCAACCGAACAATGCTATCGGACGATAACACTAATTAGCCATGGCTAGACGAGCACTGAAATGCTCGTTGTGCCAAAGTGTGCTTCACAGGAGATCAGCAAACTTAACACAAAATCAAATGTCATGCCAAGGTAAAGATTCTGTTTATTTATATTGTAACATGTGTATAGACATTTTTCCATACAGCACTGTTAGCGATGATGAATTTAAATTTATTAACTCTGATATGAATGTTAATGCCACTATATACAATATCTATGATCAATGCTCAGTTTTCAGCTTTAAATCTTTTAGCATGTCTGAGTACAACTGTGATGATTTTGAATGTGACATTGACCCAAACAACAACTTCTTTAATGCTATTTCTACACGCTGTGACTATTACACTGTTGAACAATTTGTTAAGAGTGAAAACATTCAGAAAGGATTGTCCTTCATTCATTTCAATGCTCGGAGCCTCAAGGCAAATTTTGATAAAATTAGAGATTATATAACTGAACTAAACACCCCGTTTGACATTATTGCTATATCGGAAACATGGTTAGATTCTGAAGATTGCTCTGATATACTGTTGAATGGGTATGATGTTATTTACAGAAATAGAAACAATAAGAAAGGTGGCGGAGTGGCTATTTATGTTAACGTATCAATTGAATTCAAGGTAATACAGACCATGTCTATGGTAATTGATGATATATTGGAATGTATTACAGTCGAATTACGTATAGGTAATATGAAAAACATCATCGTTAGTTGTATATATAGAGCGCCAGGAACTAATATAGATATGTTTACTGATCAACTTGAATCAATGATCAAGACAGTTAGGAACACTAACAAAACAATATTTATATGTGGTGATTTCAATATAGATCTTTTAAAGTATAACACCAACAATGGTACAACACATTTTGTGGATATGTTGTTTAATCTAGGTATATATCCCTTAATTGACAAGCCGAGCCGAATTACAGATTACAGTGCAACTTTAATTGATAAAATTTTCACAAATGAACTGAATAGTAGTATTACTAGCGGGTTACTTATAACTGATATTAGTGATAATTTACCTGTATTTTGTGTTTGTAATTGTTCACATTTAAATAGAATCACTGTAAACAAATACAGATGTATCAGAAAACTGAGTGATGATTGTATAAAATCCTTTAACAGTGATCTTTCTGCTGTAAACTGGGATACGGTTTTAAATGAATCCGATGCAGATATAGCCTACACTAATTTTATGGACATATTCACCAGCTTGTATGATAAGAATTGTCCAATTAAGAAAATATGCATAAATACACCTATCTCAAAGAGCAAACCCTGGTTCAATAGAGGTTTGCGCAATGCTTGTAAAAAGAAAAATAATTTGTACAAACAGTTTTTGCGGCATAGAACAACACAATCTAAATGTAAATATTCAACTTACAAAAATAAACTTACTTCTATTCTTAGATTTTTTGAAAAAGAATATTACAATAAATTATTAGTCAAAGAAAAATATAATGTAAAGGGTACGTGGAAAATTTTAAATTCAATTATAAAGAAACGACAACTACAGTAATGTTACCCAAACTCTTTCATTAGCAATGGTAGATTGACCAGAAATACAACAGATATTGTTAATGGTTTCAACGATTTTTTCGTAAATGTAGGACCAAATCTTGCAAAAAATATAAGAGTACCAAATGGAAATACAAGTGTGCTTGATTTTTTTTACAAAATACGAACACCAACACCATGTTCTTACCTGGGGTAGAAGAACAGGAAGTGATGAATATTGTTAACGGTTGTAAAAACAAAAAATCTACAGGTTATGACAATGTTGATATGATAATTGTTAAAAAGGTAATTTCCAATGTTGTAATACCGTTTACTCATAAATGTAACAAATCATTTAGTAGTGGTGTATTTCCCAGTAAAATGAAAATTGCCAAAGTAATTCCTATATTTAAGGCAGGGGAAAAGAATGTTTTTACTAACTATAGACCAGTATCTCTACTTCCGCAATTTTCAAAAATATTAGAAAAATTATTTAATTCTAGGCTAGATAAATTTATAGAAATGTATGACATTTTAAACAGCAGTCAATATGGGTTTAGGACAAAAATGTCAACTTCAATGGCTCTGTTAGAACTAACTGAAAATATTACTGCTGCCTTAGACCAAAAGAATTGCACAATTGGTGTATTTATTGATTTAAAAAAAGCATTTGATACAATTGATCATAATTTATTACTCCGAAAATTAGAGGCTTATGGTATCAGAGGGATGGCCAGCGAGTGGCTGAAAAGTTACTTGTATAACAGACTACAGTATGTCAGCACAGATGACTGCAATTCAGATTTATTACAGGTGTTATGTGGAGTACCACAAGGCTCCATTCTGGGTCCAAAATTATTTATACTATACATAAATGATATTTGTAATTGTTCAGATATACTAAAATTCATTCTTTTTGCGGATGATACAAATATATTTTGTTCTGGGAAAGATCCAGCCCAGCTAAGCAAAATTGTCAGCGACGAACTACAAAAACTACATATCTGGTTTTCAGTAAATAAATTATCCTTAAACGTTGCTAAGACAAACTACATGTTGTTTACCAACTATAGTAAAACAACAAATATTGATATAAAAATCGCCGACGACGACTACCGACCTTCGAGGGTGCTTTGTGAGTGACTCTGACGGCGGCGTTTCAACCTCTTTAATACTCTTCCCACTTTCGCTCTAGAGACTCAGTGCGACGACGCCGGCGACGCTTACCTTTACCAGGCGTCGCCTGCTGCTGCTGCTGCTGCTATTGCTGCTGCTGGTGCTGTTGTATGTACGCTCGATGCTGGGCGTTACGGACGAGTTCCATAGGGACGTTCAGACGCCTCATACGGTCCCCGAACGCTTCCCACCCAACCGGCGGTGCCGCCTTCTTCCGCGTTCGCATGAGGTCGTTCACGAGATCGGCCATGTTACTTCCAGCGATAGGTTGACCGTCGTGGGCGTTCCATCGACACAACGGATCGGTTTTCATTTTCTCGATCAGGAGACGGGCTTTCCCTCTCAGCGTTTTCGGTACGCTTTCCACGATCTCGCGCTCTATACCGCTCAGCGATGCCGGCGCCGTAGGCAGCGGTTGGACCGCCTCCTCCTTACTCTCGGGACTCACCACGGACACGCGTACCGGCTGCGCCGCTCTAATCGCCTCTATCGAATTGTATCGACTCAGCAGTTAATTGTACGATGCTACCTTCGCTCGCTCGGATCAATCCGAACGGTCTAGAACGTCCTTCATGTCACTGTCCAGGCTTCTCATCGCACGCGATCGGGTCGTGCACGGTGGCTGGTCGATCACCGGCAGGAGACTCTCCACCAACCGCGGGTCTACCAACGCCATCTTCTTAGCGTGCTGCATCATCACCCGATAACCTGTCTGAGCAGCGGGAGAAGGACGGTGCTCGCCTCCGGAGCTAGCAATGCCGTCAGAAAGCCGCCCGAACCCGTTTGCAAGACCGCTCGCTTCTTCCTGAAGGTTACCTTCGTTGACGTCAACGATCGCAGATGCTTCTTGTATTTTGTCAGTGTTTTTTTCTGCTTCGCTGTCAATTTTACGTTCCCTTTCAGTATGTTGTACGCGCAGTCGCACAGACTACATATGAAGTCGGAGTCAGCGTTGCGAAGTATGGCTTTTCTCAAGTTGTCACTCTTATATCTACTCATCATCTCCAGCATGATTATGTGCTTCTTGACGCGCTGCGTCATCCTGACGAATGACGTCCGCTGTGACGCGTTCCTCTTTTATACTCTCCTTACGTAGACATACTGAATGCAATCGTCGGGGAAAATAAACGTTCGCAAACGCATATTTTCCGCTGTTTCCTGTTTCAGATCTATTAGAAGATAACCGTAAGCTGCTGACGTGGCATCTTTGAAAGCTTCCATCATGAATTTTACTCTACCCGGATACATCTGTTTTGCCAGGTGACCTACTTGTCCGGCGTCCCGGGAGGTTCTTGAATAGCACCATGTATTGCGCATTCAGGCTGATTGTGCGATTTTCTTTCCCTTTTGGAAAAATATTCTGCAGAAGCTGTACGACGGACGTGTTGCAGTGATGACTTTTTTTAGTGAAGAAGGTCGTGACCCGGCTATCGGTTTCTTCCTTAAGGTCATCGAGTACTAGAAGCGTCCTCGTTTTGGCGTCTAAAATCTTCGGATCCGGTAAACCGTCTACGAATTCTATATCGGCTATCATAGATTCGTAGGCGGATTGCCACTGGCCGTAACACCACAGTATTTTCTCCGCAGGCGGCTCGATCATGGAAGAAGCGAACTGTAGTAGACGAGTGACGAAAGTAGTCTTACCGCACCCCGTAGGGCCAGCCACTATACACGTAAAAGGATGCTTCAACGACGCGCACATATTGACGACTGGCGCGTCGGAAAAGAGCGATGGCTTTTATTCGTTTCTTCTACATTCATCGCGCACCTCCGTCAATAATTTACCGAGTATATTTTGACCTTCTTTGTCTCCGTGGGCGCTACCCCAGAAGGCTTCTTTTGACGGTACCCACTCCACCAATTCGGCTTCCCCCGATAGCCAATAGGGCGTCTTTCAACTTTGTTGTCCCTTGGAACTTGCTCATCAACAGACTCTTCATACACTCGACCCCAATGGCATCCCATTTGGCTCATGTTCTCTTTTTCCTGATTCCGTAACTTCGTCGCTTCGCTATATAAGCCGACCACGACTGTTTGATGTACTCCGCGTTTTCTTCGTGTTCGTTAAACATTGATTTTCTAAACTGATAAGCGTGCTCGACTGATCTGAATTTCCGACCGTATGCAGTGACTCGACACGGATAAAAATTAGACAGGAACGACACCGAACCACCGAAACGTATAGGCTCCATACCGCTGATCTAGAGACACTACTGACTACACCTCGTGTATAACCACTATATAACCTCCTTACGCATAAATGACTGATTACTCATTCTTACACTAGAGGCGTTACCGTCTACGTTATCATACCACTAGGGCGCTACCTTCTACGTTATCATAGCAAGTATAGCCACTAGAGGGCAGCTCCAATGTACTTAGAAGGACAAGCGGCGTGCCGCGGTAGGTCGGCGGCACGGTCATCAAACAAACTTTTTTTATAAGTAAAGCTCTCAAAAACCAATTAAGATAAGAGTTTTTTATAAATAGATTTTTTATGACAGGTCATTAATCATTTCTTTTTTTTATAAGTAGGAATCCAAAAGAGTGACTGATCAAAAACCCTTTGATGTTCCTTTGATCTTTGACTCTGCACGGGGCTGAGATGGCCTTAATAACTACTGTCGTGCGTTACCGTATCAAGCTCATAAAATGAGCGATATAGTGGCGTATGTTGATGCAAATCGGGGCACTATTTACGCCTCAAAAGTGCACTAAGACGCAATATTTGTAAACGTAAATATGCTATAATGGGATAAGGTTGAATAATTGAACTAATGCACTGATGTATCAAAGTTAGGCAAAACGCAAGTTACAACGGCGAAATCGAGGTGGGTCAGGATTCTATGCAAGTGCCCATGCTATGGCATATGTAAATTACATTTCCTAAGTAGTTCTTGCGTCGCGCAATTCCGTGACAATACGATATCACTGAACTAGACAATGGACGAATTTAGTCACATATCTAGTTAAAACAGCAACGATATAAATATATGTAGTACATACCTCTCAATTCAAACGATGTGTTCCCTTCGCTTCCCTAGTTCCCTTTCATAAATGCCTTCGTCTTCCAAACCCGATTACCGGTATTTTGGGCGTGGAACATATGGCATATCGCATGTACACAGCAGCCCAGCGCTTTAGCGTCTATGAAAAATTAGCTGCCAACAATAATGTGGTTGAAGACGATTGGTATGTGGCTGGTCAGTGTTAAAACGATGTCCTTGGCTAGACGAATGACGGAACCACTTTATCGGTGCCACTGCTTTGGCCTTCATCTCGCCAGTGCTTAGTCCTGATCCTAATTTTAGAGAAAAAACCAGTCTATGTTGTGTTGTGTATATAAATCTGGTTTGATTTGGTTTTAAAACTGCAAATGTGAAATACAAAGGCCTACACACCACAAGTTATAACATTGTTGGATTGGAACAAAAAATAGCATTCAGATGTAATAATTATAGACAAAGTCAATACTTTTGACAAGTTAAACAAATGAGTGCACTTTTTATTAAATTGACTATGGGTAATTGTCATAAATGATCCCCACATTACCTTCTTTGGCGATGAAAGAATATAACAGTTATGGATATGTTTTATAATATAAATATTGTTTTAGCCGAAATGTACATTGTAGTACGAATACACTTTGTTGTAAAAAGCGAAATATGTTTATGTGAACAACAGCGAGAGTATAAGTACTTTTTGAATGGTTTAATCAGAGATTTAACAAGATTGCCACCCAGAGAATTAACTCTAGGTGGCAGGTGGACAAGGAAGCCATTTGGCTTATCGAGAGTCCGACCCTTTTATCTATGTGTATCCCGCCCGTCTGAGGTATGTGTCGATTTTATTTTTAAACATATTCACGCTACTAGCACCCACACAATCAGCAGGTAATCTGTTCCATTCATTTACAGTCCTTTGTGAAAATGAAAACTTTCTTATATCCAATCTACTCTGCTCCTTTGCTAATGCAAGTTCATGTCCTCTAGTCCTTCTATCTTTCTTAACTGAGAAAAACATATTTCTATCAATATTTTCATAACCCTTCAATATTTTAAACACTTCATCTGATCTCCTCTCAATCTCCTGGTCTCTAGTGTTGTTAAACCGTATTTTGTTAGGCGTATTTCGTAACTAAGATCCCTCAGATTTGGTACCATTTTAGTTGCTCTCCTCTGCACTCTTTCTAACATATCTATGTCCTTCCTGCGATATGGCCTCCACACTTGAATACAATATCTAAATGAGGCCTAACTATTGTTTTGTACAGCGGTATTATTAGCTCTTAACTATATACGTATGTTTCGCCTAATGAATCCAAGGATTTGATTTCCCTTTGAAGCTGCAATTCCGCACTGCTCTGAAACCTTCATATCAGCAATAATGGTTAACCCTAAGTCCTTTTCTTTTACAGTAGTACTTAGTACAGTATCCCCCATTGTATATTCTACTTCTTCGTTCCCATATCCTGTGTGGAGGCATTTACATTTCCCAAAATTGAACAGCATTTGCCACTTTTCAGACCATTTGATCAACCTGTCAAGATCATCTTGTAAATGCTGTCTATCTCCATCACTTTTAATCCTTCTAAACACTTTTGTATCATCCGCAAATTTCAACACCTTGCTTGTTATTTCATCATCCAAATCGTTGATATATATTAAGAATAATATAGGTCCTAATACTGATCCCTGTGGTACCCCACTCAATACCGATTTCCAGTTTGAAGCCTCCCCATCAACTATTACACGTTGTCTTCTGTCAATCAGCCATTGTTCTATCCAGTTTATTATACTATTTCCTATGCCATGGGCCTTTAGTTTAAGCAGTAGTCTTTGATGTGGTACTTTGTCAAAAGCTTTTTCAAAATCTAAGTAGACGATATCTACTGGTGATCCCTTATCTACCCACTTAGTGATGTCTTCCAAAAAACATAACATATTTGTTAAGCATGACCTCGCTTTAAAAAAAGCATGTTGAGATGGGTTTATCAAGTTTTGTTTAACAAGAAAATCCACCATGTGATCTTTAATTAGTCTTTCTAATAATTTACAAATCACTGATGTTAAACTCACTGGTCTATAGTTCTCTGACTTGTTTCTCGAACCTTTTTTGAATAACGGTATAATGTTTGCTTCTTTCCATTCTAAAGGAACCACTCCCTCTTCTAATGACAAGTTGAAAACTGTTGCAAGTGGTATGCTAATTTGTTCTACAATTTCCAATAGTAGTTTGGGTGGAATACCATCCACTCCAGGTGATTTATTATCCTTCATAGCCCTTATTTTCTTAGCTACCATTTCCGGGGTTACAATTAATTGTCCTAAATAGTCTGAATCTGCCCCCTTGAACTTAGCCTCTGGTATTGGCAGTGAACTAATATCTTCCCTGGTAAACACTGAACTAAAGTACTCATTCAGGTTTTCTGCCATTAAGAATCCCTCTGATATTATATTTCCAGTACTATCTTCTAGAGGACCGACCTTATCTTGAACTTTCTGTTTGCTTCGAACATACGCATAAAAACTCTTGCTGTCATGTTTTATATTACTAGCTAATTGTTGTTCATAGCTTCTCTTTGAATTTCTAATTTCAGCTGTAGCTTGGTTAAGCGCTTCTTTATAACTGTTGTAGTCTTCATCATTTCCAGTACATCTATATGACTTCCACATCATTTGTTTATACTTAATTTTTCTAATGGCTTCTTTCGATAAGTGTTTCTTGTTTTTTGAAGGGTACAAATTTATCGACTAAAAATGAGCCAACGTAGGCACGACAAATAGGAAGATAAGAACGGGACGATAAATGCCATCCTTGAATACGAGGAGACGTCCAAAGATTATATTAAGATTATAAAGGATAATATGAAATATTACATATGTATGTATATATATATAATAGTTAAATTAAAGCTTAGCCCTATGTACGTACCCGACAGAACATGGATTCACTGACTGGCAGTATTGTTGAACGCTGGGTATCCCATATTACACATCGAATACACGTGTATAGTCTACTGCCGGGATGGGAACCACCCCAAGATTAATCTGTTTTCCAAACAACCCCTCACCCGAAATGGCCAATAGTTGCACGGAGGTTGTTAAACTCCCATCAATCTAGGATTCGCGGGCTTCGCTAGTCAAGATAACTAAAAGAATACCCACTACGTAAATGAAAACATGTTTATAATGTGTTCTGCTTTTTATAGTGTTTGAATTTGTCACTTATTTATATTTATAAAATGACCTTATGAGTGCAGATCGAGGTTCATTAGACTGGACGAGTGATCTTTTTACTATTGTTACACAGTCAATTTACCTTTTCACCGTTACGTATATGTGAGAGTCCGTACCATAAGTTGACCTTATTTCACGTGATCCGTTTAATGTTCATGCTAATTATTAAAGTTACAAAACTGATCAGTGCAGGTGTGCCAATGAATAAACACGTTTTCCTAGGACCGCACATGAATGAACACGTGAATTCACGTGAATACACTTACGTCTAGAACCGTACCAATTAATTTCTCCAGTTCTGCACGCGAACAAAAAAAACACGAATTCACGTTAATATGTGTACGGGTAAAACAGGGCCATTTTCTCAAGTTCCACATCTGAAAAAAATAAGTGAATTATTCACCTGAATACACGTGCTGCTAGAATCGTATAGGTTTCCCCAGTTCGACACGTGACATTTTAAAACATGTGAATTCACGTGAATACACGTTCCACTACAACCATAGCAGTTTCTTCAGTTCAATCCGTGAATTGATGAAGATGCACGAGCATTCACGTGAATACATGTGCATTAATTATACACGTACTGGTGGAGCCGTACCAGTTAGAAAGACACTTGTTACACTGGTTCAAAATTGGTTCCTTGTTTACTGGGTAGTCTGGGGGGACAAAACCTCCAATTGCACACCCGTTAATGGAAGCTTGCCAAAAAACCTCAAATGGCGTCGGAACGAAATTAATTAAATGTAGCGTTCCAGTGTCGCAGAACGTTTTTACAACATGGGCAATACATCTTACGACTGACTACTCATTTGAAACTAACTGACCATGGTATCCCCATGTCTTGACCGAACATGATTGGGCATATAACATAGTACACTTACTTACTTGCGTATTGTAATGAACTGTACATTGTGTCAGAACGTTCTAGTAACGTTCTCATAACGTTATTGAAGCGTTACGTTCCACGAACGTTCTTCGAACATTGTGTCAGAACGTTCTAGTAACGTTCTCATGACTTTATTGAAGCGTTACGTTTCACGAACGTTCTGCGAACGTTCCTGCTATTATCAGATGCACATATTAAAAAACACAGTCCACTGTATCCCCATATCTTGACTGAAAATGATTGGGCATATAGCATACACCATTTAGGTAATTACATTTTGTAATCAATGAAATTTCAGAAGTGTTGTATCTATATAACATTTATTTTAACCATAAATTGTGAGTTTTCGAATGGTAATGGTAATATAACATTTATGAAAAATATGCGTTTGTTTGCTGATGATCAATTGAATATTATCTTTGTTTGTAAAATACAGAACTTTGTTAATATTGTATTTCATAGAGGTTGAATAACATAATATCAGATTATATAATTCATTACGATTTTTGTAACAACATTTCCTGGCTTTGCATTGATCGTGTTCCTGGTTGAGTAGCAGCTTCAACGACAAACTGATGCCAACATTTTACAGCAGTGTTATATGTTATAATTATTAATTTATTATATATATATATATATATATATATATATAAACTGTTTATATGTTTGATATGGTATATATATATTTATATATAACATAGCAAACATATAAACAGTTTATTTATATATATATATTTATATGTTTGATATGGTATATATATATATATATTTATATGTTTGATATGGTATATATATATATATACATATATATATATATATATATATACCATATCAAACATATAAACAGTTTATGCAACATTATAACAAATAACAAGGAAAACAAGTGTCTCATTCCTATCATCATAATCATTATTTGTTATTAATTAAAGCGTTCATATCAGCATCACTAAAATATTGGTATACATACTTTTAATATTCGTGATGAATAATAATGATAATGGACCGGAAAATAGTTGGAAATATAATTTTACAATTTCAAAATTTGCAGATTAAATCAAATTGTGTCTTTGATCACAAGTTACTCAGATGTATATGCAACGAAACAGCAGGAATATTGGGTTGTTATCATAAAAATAAGACAGACTTTTTACCTTTTTTTTCCGAAGCTTCGATTCCCCTTGACAACCATTCGGACAAGTAAAAATTTTGGCGGACAAGTAGATTTCAAAACTTACTTGTCCAGCAGACAAATATAAATATTCTGGCTTATTTCTATCGCTGTCATGGCAAAACCATTCTTGGACTTGGGTTTACTGGTTTCTGTGTGAACCGTTGTTATAATGGACATGTCCATAATATTCCTTAATAGCCTTGGTTTCATAATTTCTATGAGAAACATGACAAAAGACCTATGTGTGTTCCACCATCTTGAATTTCCTGTTTTCCATGGCAACCAATCTCATAATTTGTGTATTTACATATATTGATATATCCTGTAGAATGTCTCATGGAGAATGTAGAGCTTGGGTTAGTTTGATTTGAGTTGGCTGAGATCTAATGGAGAATGTACAATTTAAGTACGTTTGATTTGAGTTGGCTGATATCTCATGGAGAATGTAGAGCTTGAGTTAGTTTGATTTGAGTTGGCTGATATCTCATGGAGAATGTAGAGCTTGAGTTAGTTTGATTTGAGTTGGCTGATATCTCATGGAGAATGTAGAGTTTGAGTCAGTTTGATTTGAGTTGGCTGATATCTCATGGAGAATGTAGAGCTTGAGATAGTTTGATTTGAGTAGGCTGATATCTAATGGAGAATGTACAACTTGAGTAAGTTTGATTTGAGTTGGCTGATATCTCATGGAGAATGTAGAGCTTGAGTTAGTTTGATTTGAGTTGGCTGATATCTCATGGAGAATGTAGAGTTTGAGTCAGTTTGATTTGAGTTGGCTGACATCTCATGGAGAATGTAGAGCTTGAGATAGTTTGATTAGAGTAGGCTGATATCTAATGGAGAATGTACAACTTGAGTTAGTTTTATTTGAGTTGGCTGATATCTCCTGGATAATCAGAAATAACAGTTTGATAATTATGAACTACTGTGTAGCCTACATACTTATATGACTTGTACTGATCCTAATTGTAGTTTATAACTTTTTTAATCAAGTGACTATTTTATTATTGTTATTTCTCTACATATGAAATGCAATGCCACGTGCTTGGGTGCAACTTGACTTGTGATTTGGACAGCTAATCCTAGTGACATGATATTTGACTGGGTCATCAAAAACTAATACATCTTCTTCCCTTTGCTCCCTTGCTGGGGGGTCCACGTCACTCAGCAGCTTCTTCCCTTTGCTCCCTTGCTGGGGGATCCACGCCACTCAGCAGCTTCTTCCCTTTGCTCTCTTGCTGGGGGGTCCACGTCACTCAGTAGCTTATTCCCTTTGCTCCCTTGCTGGGGGGTCCACGCCACTCAGCAGCTTCTTCCCTTTGCTCTCTTACTGGGGGGTCCACGTCACTCAGCAGCTTCTTCACTTTGGTCCCTTGCTGGGGGGTCCACGTCACTCAGCGGCTTCTTCCCTTTGCTCCCTTGCTGGGGTCCACGTCACTCAGCAGTTTCTTTCCTTTGCTCCCTTGCTGGGGGGTCCTCGTCACTCAGCAGCTTCTTCCCTTTGCTCCCTTGCTGGGGGGTCCACGTCACTCAGCAGCTTCTTCCCTTTGCTCCCTTGCTGGGGGGTCCACGCCACTCAGCAGCTTCTTCCCTCTGCTTCCATGCTAGGGGGTCCACGTCACTCAGCAGTTTCTTCCCTTTGCTCCCTTGCTGGGGTTCCATGTCACTCAGCAGCTTCTTCCCTTTGCTCCCTTGCTGGGGAGTCCACGTCACTCAGCAGCTTCTTCTCTTTGTTCCCTTGCTGGGGGGTCCACGTCACTCAGCAGCTTCTTCCCTTTGCTCCCTTGCTGGGGGTCCACGTTACTCAGCAGCTTCTTCCCTTTGCTCCCTTGCTGGGGGGTCCACGTCACTCAGCAGCTTCTTCCCTTTGCTCCCTTGCTGGAGGGTCCACGTCACTCAGCAGGTTCTCCCTTTGCTCCCTCGCTGGGGGGTCCACGCCACTCAGCATCTTCTTCCCTTTGCTCCCATGCTGGGGGGTCCACGTCACTCAGCAGCTTCTTCCCTTTGCTCCCTTGCTGGGGGATCCATGTCACTCAGCAGCTTCTTCCCTTTGCTCCCTTGCTGGGAGGTCCACGTCATTCAGCAGCTTCTTCTAATGTTCTTGTTATTTCCCTCCATCTCTGTCTGTTGTCTGCAATCACCTTCCATTCTTGGTTGTTCACACCTGCCCTCTTAAGGTCTCTCTTCAATCTGTTGTTCCGTCTCACCCTGGGTCTTTCTCTTTTTCATTTGCCAGCCTCTTCTGCTTTCCGTGCTCTTTTTGACAGTCTGTCTTCGCTCATTCTTTGCATGTGTCCTGCCCATCTCATTCTTTGCATGTGTCCTGCCCATCTCAGTCTTTGCACGTGTCCTGCCCATCTCATTCTTTGCACGTGTCCTGCCCATCTCATTATTTGCACGTGTCCTGTCCATCTCATTCTTTGCATGTGTCCTGTCCATCTCATTCTTTGCTTGTGTCCTGCCCATCTCATTCTTTGCATGTGTCCTGTCCATCTCATTCTTTGCATGTGTCCTGTCCATCTCATTCTTTGTATGTGTCCTGCCCATCTCATTCTTTGCATGTGTCCTGTCCATCTCATTCTTTGCATGTGTCATGCCCATCTCATTCTTTGCATGTGTCCTGTCCATCTCATTCTTTGCATGTGTCCTGCCCATCTCATTCTTTGCATGTGTCCTGCCCATCTCATTCTTTGCATGTGTCCTGCCCATCTCATTCTATTTCCGACTACTTTCATCTTTCAGTTCTGTCATCTTCCTTCCATCTTCTCATGTTACTCGCGATCTAAGATCTAAAACCAATACAAATGTGAGATACTTCATGTGAAAATATACAAATTGAAGTTACTGTGAACTTGTGTAATGTCGCTACACTTCCAACACTAACAGCCGTTTATCAAATGTCGCGTGCATTGCAGATGAATAGGAAGTTGAAGAATGAGATGATCGCCATGGAAACGGCCGTTGCTGAGAGACTGGGATACTTGCAGAGATACAAGGTTAGAACCACATTTGTACAATTTTAGATTAACTAAGCCATAAGTGTTCCAACAATCTCAGTGTTATACAAAGTGTACAGTTTTAACAACATACCGGTACCTGGGGTAATTTTTATTTATTATAATCGCATGAGATGGTGGTGGAGTTGCATAACTAATTGGACATGGTTGTAGGCCATGTTTGTTGTTCTACTCCACCAGCAGTCGATGATGATTACAGCAAGTTCCATTTTACATTCTGCGAAGTCAATGTGAACATGCATAAATATGGAGATCTAGAAATTAAAACACACACCTACTTTTGGCATTGACTCCTGCTTTCTCATGTTTCTGATAGTTTGGTTGAAGTGCAGCTCAGGGTTGGCCATTGTCACTTTATCAGAGTTTATTTGTGGGATGATTCTTGAATCCATCTCAGAATCATAAACATGTCACTTATGCAAGTTATGACATTGCTGTCGGCTCATCACACATGATAATATCGTTCGACAGACGTGTAAACTCTGTGTAACTTGTATTTTAGCTAAACCATTGTGCAACTGATTAAATCTGGTTGATATAACTTTGCGTCATTCTATTCTCAATTTTAAATTAATACCAAGCTGTATTTTAATATGTTACACGCATGCTGTCCTGCCATCTGGTGGACAATTCCCACCACCTGGTGGACACTGAACAATTTGTTTAGCGTTATCACTATGTATAATACACACCCAAACTTTTAAGTAAAACATGAAAGAAAAATGAATATTATACACTGAACCTTATGTTATAAACAATACAACCGCAGTGGTAAAACTGACCCCTGCTGCTGTTTGTCCAGGACATGGCGTCGTTCAAGATAGCGACACTGCAGAAGCAACTGGATACATCAGTGGCAGCGGAAGATCTCGGACTGGCCAACCGTCGCTACACGGAACTGACGGAGAAGTACCGAAACCTGCTCGGCAAGAGCCACATGCTCGTGACTCACACAGAGGAGTCGTCCAGATACGAGGTGATTCCCGGTCTTTGTTGAATCCAGTTTGAAATTTGTTTGTAATTTCATCTATTGTTATTATTACCAAAATTGTTATGGTGCCATATACCTGGGACCAGCCTAAAACATACATGAATAATCACAAGAACAGTTTAAAACATACAGCTGTATATGTATATATATTTATATTAATAAATAAATAAAATATATAACAACAATCTCGCACGCCATCAACACAGTATTTGAGACACACGCACACACCACTCGATGTGGAGGGCAAAGCCATCCTGGTGGCATTACCGAAACCAAAGAAACAGCTTGGCCCTTTGTCCAACCTGAGACCTATTATACTGCTCAACAGTATCAGCAGAATCCTATACGCAGTGGTTCTCCGCCGCATCCAAAACAAGGTCAACTTGTTCACCCGGCCGTACCAAAATGGCTTCAAGCAGGGCCGCAGCTGTGCGGACATTGTACTGGGCACAGCGGATGCTAATGTCTGTAGTAATGTCACGGCACTGGGATTTCTACAAGATGGGTATTGACATTGTACTGGGCACAGCGGATGCTAGTGTCTGTAGTAATGTCACGGCACTGGGATTTCTACAAGATGGGTATTGACATTGTACTGGGCACAGCGGATGCTAGTGTCTGTAGTAATGTCACGGCACTGGGATTTCTACAAGATGGGTATTGACATGTCCCGTGCATTTGACACCATACAACACAGCAGAATACTAGACGTCCTCCATCTTGCTGGCAGTAGCGATGACGACCTCTGACTTGTACGCCTTCTCCTTGCTGGGACACATCTGATGGTTCGTGTGGGATCTTCGAAGTCAGCATGGTTCGAGACGATACTCAGCTCCCCACGAGGCGACAGCTTACCTCCTGTGCTGTTTACGGGCTATCTTGCTGCAGCACTGGCCACTGTCTGACAAAACACAGCTAGGCCTGACCCACCTATTTCGGCCCTAGGCATGCCACTAGAGTGGGAATATGCAGACGATGTGGACTTCGTAGATGAATAACGAGAGCCACTAGACACAGTACTGACCACCGCTTGCACTGAGCTCTCAAACTGGAACCTCTTTGTCAACGAGGCGATGACAGAACATGTACACATATTTCTCGGTGACACCAACGAGACCAGTGATGTCAACGAGGTGAAGACGGAACATGTACACATATTCCTTGGTAACATTGACGAGACCGGTGATGTCAACGAGGTGAAGACAGAACATGTACACATATTTCTCGGTGACACCAACGAGACCAGTGATGTCAACGAGGTGAAGACGGAACATGTACACATATTCCTCGGTGACACCAACGAGACCAGTGATGTCAACGAGGTGAAGACGGAACATGTACACATATTTCTTGGTAACACCAACGAGACCAGTGATGTCAACGAGGTGAAGACGGAACATGTACACATATTTCTCGGTGACACCAACGAGACCAGTGATGTCAACGAGGTGAAGACGGAACATGTACACATATTCCTTGGTAACATTGACGAGACCGGTGATGTCAACGAGGTGAAGACGGAACATGTACACATATTCCTCGGTGACACCAATGAGACCAGTGATGTCAACGAGGTGAAGACGGAACATGTACACATATTCCTCGGTGACACCAATGAGACCAGTGATGTCAACGAGGTGAAGACGGAACATGTACACATATTCCTCGGTGACACCAATGAGACCGGTGATGTCAACGAGGTGAAGACGGAACATGTACACATATTCCTCGGTGACACCAATGAGACCAGTGATGTCACCGAGGTGAAGACGGAACACGTACACATATTCCTCGGTGACACCAAAGAGACCAGTAATGTCAACGAGGTGAAGACGAAACATTTACACATATTCCTCGGTGACACAAACGAGACCGGCGATGTCAACGAGGTGAAGACGGAATATGTACACATATTCCTTGGTAACATTAACGAGACCGGTGATGTCAACGAGGTGAAGACGGAACATGTACACATATTCCTCGGTGACACCAACGAGACCAGTGATGTCAACGAGGTGAAGACGGAACATGTACACATATTCCTCGGTGACACCAACGAGACCAGTCATGTCAATGAGGTGAAGACGGAACATGTACACATATTCCTCGGTGACACAAACGAGACCAGTGATGTCGGTGCTACGCTGCAAGGAAATGAGCAGTGGAGATCCAGCAAGACGCTAGGATCCCTGCTCTGCAGCACAAAAGACGTGCTTGCTAGGAAATATCGCGTTCCAGTCGTTCTGGAAAATTTGGATGCGTTGGCCAAAAATCCCGTTAATCATGTGAATTGTGGTGTACGATGCCACGGTCGTATCTGTAATGTTGTATATAACTGTGGAAGCTGGGCGGTGCCGGCCACGGTACTTCAAAAAATGTACGTCTGCCACATACACCACCTGCGTTCAATACTGGGCATGCGGTGGCCAAACGGGATGATTTCAACCGAAGATCCGTACGTGCGCTGTAACACAGAACCACTGTCACACGGTGTACGGAGAATGCGGAAGTCGGCCACATGTTACGCATGCCCGAAGACAGCCCTGCACAACTGGCCCTGCAGTTTACCGTTGTCGGGTCATGCCAGTACAGAGGCCGAGTCGACAGGCACATCTCCAGCCTAGTAGACCTACTGCGCTCAGACCTCAGAGTGACAGGCGTCAAGCTGAGGTCACACAATGACATCAAGACACAGAGAGTTGGTGGAAGACTCCATGGGATGGAGGGAACATAGCGACATTAAGATGTCCCCCAGACTATTTATGTCGCAGGAACAGTCCATCGTCATCATATAATAATAATAATGAAAATAAATTATTTCATAAAAATGTCTTCATTCGCAGTTCCTCAGTGGTAGCAAACCAAAATAAATAAGTCTTGAGTTGGCATTTAAGGAAAGACATTTTGTTGAACATGATTTTGATATATTTAAATGTTCTTTTATTATTAAAAATAAACATTCACTGGTATTCACAGAAGACATTTGCATAGGCAGTTCTTAGCGATTAAAGTGTCTAAGAAATTTTATTTTATTTTATCAAAACATTCAAAATTTACGTTGTTAATTTTTTTTTATTGGTTGAAACGAGATAAAAATTAATATAACACAAATATTGTAACACTGTAGCACCATAATGATGTAACATGATAATGTTGTAACATTATAAAGGTGTAATGGTATAATTATAATAATAATAATAATGTCAACTTGTAGGGCGCCATAATTCTAGACAAAAGTCCATTCAGAGGCGCTAAAATAGAATAATACATGAATATCAAAACAAGCTAGTTACATAAATGATAATAAAAATAAATAAAAAAATTGCTAAAACCGTGATGCACAATGCATAGGCAATAAGATTAGGTGGTAAAAGGATATAGCATTAATTAAAACGTGACATAATATGTGCATCATAAGGCATAAATAAGTTAGTTAAAAGAAATAAGTTATTTAAAAATACGTACGAGATCACAGACTAAACTAAACATTGAATGCTACACGGAACAGGTGGGTTTTTAAAAGGGGGCATGCATGTGACAAGGGGCATAATTGTGTGACAAGGTGGCATGCTTTTGACAAGGTGGCATGCTTATGACAAGGTGGCATGCTTGTGACAAGATGGCATGCTTGTGACATGGGGTAGGGCATGCATGTGACAAGGGGAAATGCTTGTGAGAAAGAGTCATGTTTGTGACAAGGGTGCATGGTTGTGACAAAGGGGTAGGGCATACATGTGACAAGGGGACATGCTTTTGACAATGGGGCACGGCATGCATGTGACAAGGGGGCATGCAAGTGACACGGGGGCATGCATATGACGTGGGGTCATGTTTGTGACAAGGGGATGCATGTAACAAAGGGTCATGCTAATGATGAGAGGGCATGCTTGTGACAAGAGGACATGCTTGTGACAAGGGGGCATACATGTGACCAGGGGTCATGCATGTAACAAGGGGTCATGCCAGTGACAAGGGGCATGCTTGTGTCAAGGGGGCGTTCTTGTAATGAGGGGGTATACTTGTGACAGGGGATCATGCTTGGAAATAGAAACATCTCAACAATTTATTGAATTTCAGTGGTTTGATGGTCATTTCTTGTTAGACTGTGTTCTTTATAATATCAAATAACAAGTGTTTTTTTTGTATTTTAATTGTTCTGATCTACCACACACCAAGTCAATAGATGTCACGTTAAAGTCTACCTTCTTTAGGAAGATGTTTTGCGGGACAGGATGTCATAAATGTGTGACATTACAGTGTTTAATAGAGTCCAAAATAATCAGTAACTAATGAATGTAAACAGTTAGGAGACTCCCATCAAAAACTCCACTTTCATGAGAGCCACCTTTAGTAACAATTATATAGTATAATAATAAAAGTAAATATATATTGTATAGTTATAAAGTTAATTATATAGTATAATAATAAAAGTAAATATATATTGTACAGTTATAAAGTTAAGAAAACAATTGAACACTGCCATAAGGAAACAAAGTAAATTTGACAGTGGAAATTTGAAAAACAGTAATTACTGTATTCTTTCTATTAAGAATTACGCTTCACAAATATTTGAGATGTGGCCATACATCAAATTTTGCATTCCAATAACTATAAAGGGATGTACACCCTTTTTCTGGGGTTCGTGTATACGGCCATCTCAGCAGACATGACTGGCAAGAGGTCTATGCATTCACATATGAGCAACAGGAGACGGCCATCTCAGCAGACATGACTGGTAAGAGGTCTATGCATTCACATATGAGCAACAGGAGACAGCCATCTCAGCAGACATGACTGGCAAGAGGCCTATGCATTCACATATGAGCAACAGGAGACGGCCATCTCAGCAGACATGACTGGCAAGAGGTCTATGCATTCACATATGAGCAACAGGAGACGGCCATCTCGGCAGACATGACTGGCAAGAGGTCTATGCATTCACATATGAGCAACAGGAAACGGCCATCTCAGCAGACATGACTGGCAAGAGGTCTATGCATTCACATATGAGCAACAGGATACGGCCATCTCAGCAGACTTGACTGGCAAGAGGTCTATGCATTCACATATGAGCAGCAGGAGACCAGAACGCTGTAGAATGATAATTACGAAGACATTTTGATATTTTTCATCACTGATCTTTGAATCTAATGTGACATTGGTAGAAATTAAATTACAATGATGGATTCAAGGTTGGCATTGGAGATCATTATCATGTTATCAGATTCTGGTAAAAAGAGGGTGTACACTAATTAGGGCATGTATGCTTAATAGAACGAATGTGGTATGTGCTGATAATAATAAACAAAAAATCATTAAAACATATTGCAGATAATTGCATCACAGTGTCGCGCATTTGAAAAAGTGTTTCAAATTTTTAAAAAGTGGTGCAAATACAATTATTAAAATTGAGTACTGCAATTCACAAACGACCCTAATATTGCACTCTTTACGTGTACGTGGTTGAATGTCAGTGCAACTTGTTGACGTTTCAGTTGACCAAGATGCATCTGGATGCACAGAAAGTGGAACGAGAGTTGCGGGATGTTTGTCTCCTCCGTCTGTATCTGTATTGCGATTGTGATTGTAAATCTTCAAGGAGACCAGGGGACTGTCTCAATAAGAAAATGAACTCCTCAAGAAAATCTGAAAGTGATATATAGTGCATGGGGCAATTTCATTAACTGTAAATTTTTATTTAAAAGATGGACGTTTTTTGTTTTGATTTTGTGATGGTCAAGGCACTAAAGGTAAGCTATTGTCACTGTGTCACCAGAGAGTGACACCGAGGAGGTGAGTGACGCAGATCTGCGGCGATTGACTGAACTCAAACAGACTGAAGTCGCTCTCAAACTGGAGCTGTCAAAACTCAAGGTACGTAACATTTATATTTATATTTTGATTAATTTGTACTTTTAACTTATACATTTGATTAACTTCTACACACCTACACATGTTTTTTAATCTGAAATAAAAGTACAGTTGAACCAATGCTTCATAATCACCTGAGTAATGCAGCCACCTTGCAATTAAGGTCACCTTGGGACTGTCCTGGGATATTTATTTAATATTAAAGTATAGCAAGTTAATCCCACTGATACGATCACCTCACCATTCAGGTGACCTTGACCCAGTCCCAAGGGTGACCTTGTTTGTGAAGTTCCAATGTATTCACATTTCTATAAGCCACTGTATTTTCTAAGTCAATTGTAATACACTGTAGTAAGTGTAAACCAGAGAGGAGTCACTGTTGATTATCCTGTAAAACAAGACTTGTATCTGTATCAGCAAACATAAAATGTTATTTTCAGTTGAGAAAGATGACAATATCTGTCCTGGTTTATGAGCATCTTATACGAGAGTGTTGTTGAAAAACACATTTGCTTTCGTTTCCTCGTGTCTATTTCTAACTGTGGCATGTCGCTAAGACATAGCTTTCTTTTCCTCGTGTATATTTCTAACTGTGGCATGTTGCTAGGACATTGCTTTCTTTTCCTCGTGTATATTTCTAACTGTGGCATGTCGCTAAGACATAGCTTTCTTTTCCTCGTGTATATTTCTAACTGTGGCATGTTGCTAGGACATTGCTTTCTTTTCCTCGTGTATATTTCTAACTGTGGCATGTTGCTAGGACATTGCTTTCTTTTCCTCGTGTATATTTCTAACTGTGGCGTGTTGCTGGGACATTGCTTTCTTTTCCTCGTGTATATTTCTAACTGTGGCGTGTTGCTGGGACATTGCTTTCTTTTTCTTGTGTATATTTCTAACTGTGGCATGTTGCTAGGATATTGCTTTCTTTTCCTTGTGTATATTTCTAACTGTGGCGTGTTGCTAGGACATTGCTTTCTTTTCCTCGTGTATATTTCTAACTGTGGCATGTTACTGGGACATTGCTTTCTTTTCCTTGTGTATATTTCTAACTGTGGCATGTTGCTAGGACATTGCTTTCTTTTCCTCGTGTATATTTATAACTGTGGCATGTTGCTAGGACATTGCTTTCTTTTCCACGTGTATATTTCTAACTGTGGCGTGTTGCTGGGACATTGCTTTCTTTTCCTCGTGTATATTTCTAACTGTGGCGTGTTGCTGGGACATTGCTTTCTTTTTCTTGTGTATATTTCTAACTGTGGCATGTTGCTAGGATATTGCTTTCTTTTCCTTGTGTATATTTCTAACTGTGGCATGTTGCTAGGACATTGCTTTCTTTTCCTCGTGTATATTTCTAACTGTGGCATGTTACTGGGACATTGCTTTCTTTTCCTTGTGTATATTTCTAACTGTGGCGTGTTGCTAGGACATTGCTTTCTTTTCCTTGTGTATATTTATAACTGTGGCGTGTTGCTGGGACATTGCTTTCTTTTTCTTGTGTATATTTCTAACTATGGCGTGTTGCTGGGACATTGCTTTCTTTTTCTTGTGTATATTTCTAACTGTGGCATGTTGCTAGGACATTGCTTTCTTTTCTTTGTGTATATTTCTAACTGTGGCATGTTGCTGGGACATTGCTTTCTTTTCCTTGTGTATATTTCTAACTGTGGCGTGTTGCTAGGACATTGCTTTCTTTTCCTTGTGTATATTTCTAACTGTGGCGTGTTGCTGAGACATTGCTTTCTTTTCCTTGTGTATATTTCTAACTGTGGCATGTTGCTAGGACATTGCCTTCTTTTTCTTGTGTATATTTATAACTGTGGCGTGTTGCTAGGACATTGCTTTCCTTTCCTCGTGTATATTTCTAACTGTGGCGTGTTGCTAGGACATTGCTTTCTTTTCCTCGTGTATAGTTCTAACTATGGCGTGTTGCTGGGACATTGCTTTCGTGTCCTCGTGTATATTTCTTCAACTTCCCAGCATGGCGTCTTTAGCATGGGACATTCTTTCTTTTCCGCCATGTATATTTCTAGCTGTGGCGTGTTGCTTCAGGACATTGCTTTTGATTCCTCGTGTATATATGTCTAACTGTGGCGTTTTGCTAAGGACATTGCTTTCTTTTCACCGTGTATATTTCTAACTGTGGCGTGTTGCTGGGACATTGCTTTCTTTTCCTCGTGTATGTATGTATATCTGTGGCGTGTTGCCGGGATATTGCTTTCTTTTCATCATTAATATATTATTTCTAACTGTGGCGATTTAACTGGGACATTGCTTTCGTTCCTCGTGTATATGTCTAACAGCGGCGTGTTGAACATTGCTTTCTTTTCCTCGTGTATATTTCTAACTGTGGCGTGTTGCTGGGACATTGCTTTCTTTTCCTTGTGTATATTTCTAACTGTGGCGTGTTGCTAGGACATTGCTTTCTTTTCCTCGTGTATATTTCTAACTGTGGCATGTTGCTAGGACATTGCTTTCTTTTCCTCGTGTATATTTCTAACTGTGGCATGTTGCTAGGACATTGCTTTCTTTTCCTCGTGTATATTTCTAACTGTGGCATGTTGCTAGGACATTGCTTTCTTTTCCTCGTGTATATTTCTAACTGTGGCATGTTGCTAGGACATTGCTTTCTTTTCCTCGTGTATATTTCTAACTGTGGCGTGTTGCTAGGACATTGCTTTCTTTTCCTCGTGTATAGTTCTAACTATCGCGTGTTGCTGGGACATTGCTTTCGTTTCCTCGTGTATATTTCTAACTGTGGCGTGTTGCTAGGACATTGCTTTCGATTCCTCGTGTATATGTCTAACTGTGGCGTGTTGCTAGGACATTGCTTTCTTTTCCTCGTGTATATTTCTACCTGTGGCGTGTTGCTAGGACATTGCTTTCTTTTCCTCGTGTATATGTATAACTGTGGCGTGTTGCCGGGATATTGCTTTCTTTTCATCGTGTATATTTCTAACTGTGGCATGTTGCTAGGACATTGCTTTCTTTTCCACGTATATATTTCTAACTGTGGCGGGTTGCTGGGACATTGCTTTCTTTTCCTCGTGTATATTTCTAACTGTGGCGTGTTGCTGGGACATTGCTTTCTTTTTCTTGTGTATATTTCTAACTGTGGCATGTTGCTAGGATATTGCTTTCTTTTCCTTGTGTATATTTCTAACTGTGGCATGTTGCTGGGACATTGCTTTCTTTTCCTTGTGTATATTTCTAACTGTGGCGTGTTGCTGGGACATTACTTTCTTTTCCTCGTGTATATTTCTAAATGTGGCATGTTGCTAGGACATTGCTTTCTTTTCCTCGTGTATATTTCTAACTGTGGCATGTTGCTAGGACATTGCTTTCTTTTCCTCGTGTATATTTCTAACTGTGGCATGTTACTGGGACATTGCTTTCTTTTCCTTGTGTATATTTCTAACTGTGGCGTGTTGCTAGGACATTGCTTTCTTTTCCTTGTGTATATTTCTAACTGTGGCGTGTTGCTGGGACATTGCTTACTTTTCCTTGTGTATATTTCTAACTGTGGCATGTTGCTAGGACATTGCTTTCTTTTCCTTTTGTATATTTCTAACTGTGGCGTGTTGCTGGGACATTGCTTTCTTTTCCTTGTGTATATTTCTAACAGTGGCGTGTTGCTGGAACATTGCTTTCTTTCCTTTTGTATATTTCTAACTGTGGCATGTTGCTAGGACATTGCTTTCTTTTCCTTGTGTATATTTCTAACTGTGGCATGTTGCTGGGACATTGCTTTCTTTTCCTTGTGTATATTTCTAACTGTGGCGTGTTGCTAGGACATTGCTTTCTTTTCTTTGTGTATATTTCTAACTGTGGCGTGTTGCTGAGACATTGCTTTCTTTTCCTTGTGTATATTTATAAATGTGGCATGTTGCCAGGACATTGCTTTCTTTTCCTTGTGTATATTTCTAACTGCGGCATATTGCTAGGACATTGCTTTCTTTTCCTCGTGTATATTTCTAACTGTGGCATGTTGCTAGGACATTGCTTTCTTTTCCTTGTGTATATTTCTAACTGAGGCGTGTTGCTGGGACATTGCTTTCTTTTTCTTGTGTATATTTCTAACTGTGGCATGCTGCTAGGACATTGCTTTCTTTTCTTTGTGTATATTTCTAACTGTGGCATGTTGCTGGGACATTGCTTTCTTTTCCTTGTGTATATTTCTAATTGTGGCGTGTTGCTAGGACATTGCTTTCTTTTCCTTGTGTATATTTCTAACTGTTGCTACAGATTACTGGCTTTCTTTCCTCCTTTCTGCGTATATTTCTTAACTGTATGCGTTGCCAGGATTGCTTTGTTCCTCGTGAGCATTTAACTGTGGCATTGCCATAGACATTGCTTTTCCCGCAGGTGGCGATTTAACTGCGGCATTGCCATAGGGATACTGCTTTTCCTCGTGTTTAACTGTGGCATGTTGCTGACATTGCTTTTTCCCTCGCATATTTCTTTAACTGTGGCATGTTGTTAGGATTATCGTTTCTTTTCCACGTGCATATATATTTCAACTGTGGCGTGTTGACATTGCTTTTCTTTCTTCCTCGTATTTCTTTAACTGGCGTGTTGTTAACATTGCTTTTTCTTGTGTATATTTCTAACTGTGGCATGTTGCTAGGATATTGCTTTCTTTTCCTTGTGTATATTTCTAACTGTGGCATGTTGCTGGGACATTGCTTTCTTTTCCTTGTGTATATTTCTAACTGTGGCGTGTTGCTGGGACATTACTTTCTTTTCCTCGTGTATATTTCTAAATGTGGCATGTTGCTAGGACATTGCTTTCTTTTCCTCGTGTATATTTATAACTGTGGCATGTTGCTAGGACATTGCTTTCTTTTCCACGTGTATATTTCTAACTGTGGCGTGTTGCTGGGACATTGCTTTCTTTTCCTCGTGTATATTTCTAACTGTGGCGTGTTGCTGGGACATTGCTTTCTTTTTCTTGTGTATATTTCTAACTGTGGCATGTTGCTAGGATATTGCTTTCTTTTCCTTGTGTATATTTCTAACTGTGGCATGTTGCTAGGACATTGCTTTCTTTTCCTCGTGTATATTTCTAACTGTGGCATGTTACTGGGACATTGCTTTCTTTTCCTTGTGTATATTTCTAACTGTGGCGTGTTGCTAGGACATTGCTTTCTTTTCCTTGTGTATATTTATAACTGTGGCGTGTTGCTGGGACATTGCTTACTTTTCCTTGTGTATATTTCTAATTGTGGCATGTTGCTAGGACATTGCTTTCTTTTCCTTGTGTATATTTCTAACTGTGTGGCGTGTTGCTGGGACATTGCTTTCTTTCCTTTTGTATATTTCTAACTGTGGCATGTTGCTAGGACATTGCTTTTTCCTCTTTTAGGTGAGATTTAACTGTGGCATTGCTTTTCGTTAGGGATTATTGTTTTTCTTTGTGTATATTTCTCTTAACTGCGTGGGTGGCTGTTGTTTGACATTGCTTTCTTTTCCTTGTGTATATTTCTAACTGTGGCGTGTTGCTAGGACATTGCTTTCTTTTCTTTGTGTATATTTCTAACTGTGGCGTGTTGCTGAGACATTGCTTTCTTTTCCTTGTGTATATTTATAAATGTGGCATGTTGCCAGGACATTGCTTTCTTTTCCTTGTGTATATTTCTAACTGCGGCATATTGCTAGGACATTGCTTTCTTTTCCTCGTGTATATTTCTAACTGTGGCATGTTGCTAGGACATTGCTTTCTTTTCCTTGTGTATATTTCTAACTGAGGCGTGTTGCTGGGACATTGCTTTCTTTTTCTTGTGTATATTTCTAACTGTGGCATGCTGCTAGGACATTGCTTTCTTTTCTTTGTGTATATTTCTAACTGTGGCATGTTGCTGGGACATTGCTTTCTTTTCCTTGTGTATATTTCTAATTGTGGCGTGTTGCTAGGACATTGCTTTCTTTTCCTTGTGTATATTTCTAACTGTTGCATGTTGCTAGGACATTGCTTTCTTTTCCTTGTGTATATTTCTAACTGTGGCGTGTTGCCAGGACATTGCTTTCTTGTTCTCGTGTATATTTCTAACTGTGGCATGTTGCTAGGACATTGCTTTCTTTTCCTCGTGTATATTTCTAACTGTGGCATGTTGCTAGGACATTGCTTTCTTTTCCTCGTGTATATTTCTAACTGTGGCGTGTTGCTAGGACATTGCTTTCTTTTCCTCGTGTATATTTCTAACTGTGGCATGTTGCTAGGACATTGCTTTCTTTTCCTCGTGTATATTTCTAACTGTGGCGTGTTGCTAGGACATTGCTTTCTTTTCCTCGTGTATAGTTCTAACTATCGCGTGTTGCTGGGACATTGCTTTCGTTTCCTCGTGTATATTTCTAACTGTGGCGTGTTGCTAGGACATTGCTTTCGATTCCTCGTGTATATGTCTAACTGTGGCGTGTTGCTAGGACATTGCTTTCTTTTCCTCGTGTATATTTCTACCTGTGGCGTGTTGCTAGGACATTGCTTTCTTTTCCTCGTGTATATGTATAACTGTGGCGTGTTGCCGGGATATTGCTTTCTTTTCATCGTGTATATTTCTAACTGTGGCATGTTGCTAGGACATTGCTTTCTTTTCCACGTATATATTTCTAACTGTGGCGGGTTGCTGGGACATTGCTTTCTTTTCCTCGTGTATATTTCTAACTGTGGCGTGTTGCTGGGACATTGCTTTCTTTTTCTTGTGTATATTTCTAACTGTGGCATGTTGCTAGGATATTGCTTTCTTTTCCTTGTGTGTATTTCTAACTGTGGCATGTTGCTGGGACATTGCTTTCTTTTCCTTGTGTATATTTCTAACTGTGGCGTGTTGCTGGGACATTACTTTCTTTTCCTCGTGTATATTTCTAAATGTGGCATGTTGCTAGGACATTGCTTTCTTTTCCTCGTGTATATTTCTAACTGTGGCATGTTGCTAGGACATTGCTTTCTTTTCCACGTGTATATTTCTAACTGTGGCGTGTTGCTGGGACATTGCTTTCTTTTCCTCGTGTATATTTCTAACTGTGGCGTGTTGCTGGGACATTGCTTTCTTTTTCTTGTGTATATTTCTAACTGTGGCATGTTGCTAGGATATTGCTTTCTTTTCCTTGTGTATATTTCTAACTGTGGCATGTTGCTGGGACATTGCTTTCTTTTCCTTGTGTATATTTCTAACTGTGGCGTGTTGCTGGGACATTACTTTCTTTTCCTCGTGTATATTTCTAACTGTGGCATGTTGCTGGGACATTGCTTTCTTTCCTTTTGTATATTTCTAACTGTGGCATGTTGCTAGGACATTGCTTTCTTTTCCTTGTGTATATTTCTAACTGTGGCGTGTTGCTGGGACATTGCTTTCTTTTTCTTGTGTATATTTCTAACTGTGGCATGCTGCTAGGACATTGCTTTCTTTTCTTTGTGTATATTTCTAACTGTGGCATGTTGCTGGGACATTGCTTTCTTTTCCTTGTGTATATTTCTAACTGTGGCGTGTTGCTAGGACATTGCTTTCTTTTCCTTGTGTATATTTCTAACTGTGGCGTGTTGCTGAGACATTGCTTTCTTTTCCTTGTGTATATTTATAAATGTGGCATGTTGCCAGGACATTGCTTTCTTTTCCTTGTGTATATTTCTAACTGCGGCATATTGCTAGGACATTGCTTTCTTTTCCTCGTGTATATTTCTAACTGTGGCATGTTGCTAGGACATTGCTTTATTTTCCTTGTGTATATTTCTAACTGTGGCATGTTGCTAGGACATTGCTTTCTTTTCCTTGTGTATATTTCTAACTGTGGCGTGTTGCTGGGACATTGCTTTCTTTTCCTTATGTATATTTCTAACTGTGGCGTGTTGCTAGGACATTGCTTTTGATTCCTCGTGTATATGTCTAACTGTGGCGTTTTGCTAGGACATTGCTTTCTTTTCCTCGTGTATATTTCTAACTGTGGCGTGTTGCTAGGACATTGCTTTCTTTTCCTCGTGTATATGTATATCTGTGGCGTGTTGCCGGGATATTGCTTTCTTTTCATCGTGTATATTTCTAACTGTGGCGCGTTGCTAGGACATTGCTTTCGTTTCCTCGTGTATATGTCTAACAGCGGCGTGTTGCTAGAACATTGCTTTCTTTTCCTCGTGTATATTTCTAACTGTGGCGTGTTGCTAGGACATTGCTTTCTTGTTCTCGCGTATATTTCTAACTGTGCCGTGTTGCTAGGACATTGCTTTCTTTTCCTCGTGTATATTTCTAACTGTGGCATGTTGCTAGGACATTGCTTTCTTTTCCTCGTGTATATTTCTAACTGTGGCATGTTGCTAGGACATTGCTTTCTTTTCCTCGTGTATATTTCTAACTGTGGCGTGTTGCTAGGACATTGCTTTCTTTTCCTCGTGTATATTTCTAACTGTGGCATGTTGCTAGGACATTGCTTTCTTTTCCTCGTGTATATTTCTAACTGTGGCGTGTTGCTAGGACATTGCTTTCTTTTCCTCGTGTATAGTTCTAACTATCGCGTGTTGCTGGGACATTGCTTTCGTTTCCTCGTGTATATTTCTAACTGTGGCGTGTTGCTAGGACATTGCTTTCGATTCCTCGTGTATATGTCTAACTGTGGCGTGTTGCTAGGACATTGCTTTCTTTTCCTCGTGTATATTTCTACCTGTGGCGTGTTGCTAGGACATTGCTTTCTTTTCCTCGTGTATATGTATAACTGTGGCGTGTTGCCGGGATATTGCTTTCTTTTCATCGTGTATATTTCTAACTGTGGCATGTTGCTAGGACATTGCTTTCTTTTCCACGTATATATTTCTAACTGTGGCGGGTTGCTGGGACATTGCTTTCTTTTCCTCGTGTATATTTCTAACTGTGGCGTGTTGCTGGGACATTGCTTTCTTTTTCTTGTGTATATTTCTAACTGTGGCATGTTGCTAGGATATTGCTTTCTTTTCCTTGTGTGTATTTCTAACTGTGGCATGTTGCTGGGACATTGCTTTCTTTTCCTTGTGTATATTTCTAACTGTGGCGTGTTGCTGGGACATTACTTTCTTTTCCTCGTGTATATTTCTAAATGTGGCATGTTGCTAGGACATTGCTTTCTTTTCCTCGTGTATATTTCTAACTGTGGCATGTTGCTAGGACATTGCTTTCTTTTCCACGTGTATATTTCTAACTGTGGCGTATTGCTGGGACATTGCTTTCTTTTCCTCGTGTATATTTCTAACTGTGGCGTGTTGCTGGGACATTGCTTTCTTTTTCTTGTGTATATTTCTGACTGTGGCATGTTGCTAGGATATTGCTTTCTTTTCCTTGTGTATATTTCTAACTGTGGCATGTTGCTGGGACATTGCTTTCTTTTCCTTGTGTATATTTCTAACTGTGGCGTGTTGCTGGGACATTACTTTCTTTTCCTCGTGTATATTTCTAAATGTGGCATGTTGCTAGGACATTGCTTTCTTTTCCTCGTGTATATTTCTAACTGTGGCATGTTGCTAGGACATTGCTTTCTTTTCCTCGTGTATATTTCTAAATGTGGCATGTTACTGGGACATTGCTTTCTTTTCCTTGTGTATATTTCTAACTGTGGCATGTTGCTAGGACATTGCTTTCTTTTCCTTGTGTATATTTCTAAATGTGGCGTGTTGCTGGGACATTGCTTTCTTTTCCTTGTGTATATTTCTAACTGTGGCGTGTTGCTGGGACATTGCTTTCTTTCCTTTTGTATATTTCTAACTGTGGCATGTTGCTAGGACATTGCTTTCTTTTCCTTGTGTATATTTCTAACTGTGGCATGTCGCTGGGACATTGCTTTCTTTTCCTTGTGTATATTTCTAACTGTGGCGTGTTGCTAGGACATTGCTTTCTTTTCCTTGTGTATATTTATAAATGTGGCATGTTGCCAGGACATTGCTTTCTTTTCCTTGTGTATATTTCTAACTGCGGCATATTGCTAGGACATTGCTTTCTTTTCCTCGTGTATATTTCTAACTGTGGCATGTTGCTAGGACATTGCTTTATTTTCCTTGTGTATATTTCTAACTGTGGCATGTTGCTAGGACATTGCTTTCTTTTCCTTGTGTATATTTCTAACTGTGGCGTGTTGCTGGGACATTGCTTTCTTTTCCTTGTGTATATTTCTAACTGTGGCGTGTTGCTGGGGCATTGCTTTCTTTTCCTTGTGTATATTTCTAACTGTGGCGTGTTGCTGAGACATTGCTTTCGTTTCCTCGTGTATATTTCTAACTGTGGCGTGTTGCTAGGATATTGCTTTCTTTTCCTCGTGTATAGTTCTAACTATGGCGTGTTGCTGGGACATTGTTTTCGTTTCCTCGTGTATATTTCTAACTGTGGCGTGTTGCTAGGACATTGCTTTCGATTCCTCGTGTATATTTCTAACTGTGGCATGTTGCTAGGACATTGCTTTCTTTTCCTCGTGTATATTTCTAACTGTGGCGTGTTGCTAGGACATTGCTTTCTTTTCCTCGTGTATAGTTCTAACTATGGCGTGTTGCTGGGACATTGCTTTCGTTTCCTCGTGTATATTTCTAACTGTGGCGTGTTGCTAGGACATTGCTTTCGATTCCTCGTGTATATGTCTAACTGTGGCGTTTTGCTAGGACATTGCTTTCTTTTCCTCGTGTATATTTCTAACTGTGGCGTGTTGCTAGGACATTGCTTTCTTTTCCTCGTGTATATGTATAACTGTGGCGTGTTGCCGGGATATTGCTTTCTTTTCAACGTGTATATTTCTAACTGTGGCGCGTTGCTAGGACATTGCTTTCGTTTCCTCGTGTATATGTCTAACAGCGGCGTGTTGCTAGAACATTGCTTTCTTTTCCTCGTGTATATTTCTAACTGTGGCGTGTTGCTAGGACATTGCTTTCTTGTTCTCGCGTATATTTCTAACTGTGGCGTGTTGCTAGGACATTGCTTTCTTTTCCTCGTGTATATTTCTAAATGTGGCATGTTGCTAGGACATTGCTTTCTTTTCCTCGTGTATATTTCTAACTGTGGCATGTTGCTAGGACATTGCTTTCTTTTCCTCGTGTATATTTCTAACTGTGGCATGTTGCTAGGACATTGCTTTCTTTTCCTCGTGTATATTTCTAACTGTGGCGTGTTGCTAGGACATTGCTTTCTTTTCCTCGTGTATAGTTCTAACTATGGCGTGTTGCTGGGACATTGCTTTCGTTTCCTCGTGTATATTTCTAACTGTGGCGTGTTGCTAGGACATTGCTTTCGATTCCTCGTGTATATGTCTACCTGTGGCGTGTTGCTAGGACATTGCTTTCTTTTCCTCGTGTATATTTCTACCTGTGGCGTGTTGCTAGGACATTGCTTTCTTTTCCTCGTGTATATATATAACTGTGGCGTGTTGCCGGGATATTGCTTTCTTTTCATCGTGTATATTTCTAACTGTGGCGCGTTGCTAGGACATTGCTTTCGTTTCCTCGTGTATATGTCTAACAGCGGCGTGTTGCTAGAACATTGCTTTCGTTTCCTCGTGTATATGTCTAACAGCGGCGTGTTGCTAGAACATTGCTTTCTTTTCCTCGTGTATATTTCTAACTGTGGCGTGTTGCTAGGACATTGCTTTCTTGTTCTCGCGTATATTTCTAACTGTGGCGTGTTGCTAGGACATTGCTTTCTTTTCCTCGTGTATATTTCTAACTGTGGCGTGTTGCTGGGACATTGCTTTCTTTTCCTTGTGTATATTTCTAAATGTGGCATGTTGCTAGGACATTGCTTTCTTTTCCTCGTGTATATTTATAACTGTGGCATGTTGCTAGGACATTGCTTTCTTTTCCTCGTGTATATTTCTAACTGTGGCATGTTACTGGGACGTTGCTTTCTTTTCCTTGTGTATATTTCTAACTGTGGCGTGTTGCTAGGACAATGCTTTCTTTTCCTTGTGTATATTTCTAACTGTGGCGTGTTGCTGGGACATTGCTTTCTTTTCCTTGTGTATATTTCTAACTGTGGCATGTTGCTAGGACATTGCTTTCTTTTCCTTGTGTATATTTCTAACTGTGGCGTGTTGCTAGGACATTGCTTTCTTTTCCTTGTGTATATTTCTTACTGTGGCGTGTTGCTGGGACATTGCTTTCTTTCCTTTTGTATATTTCTAACTGTGGCATGTTGCTACGACATTGCTTTCTTTTCCTTGTGTATATTTCTAACTGTGGCGTGTTGCTGGGACATTGCTTTCTTTTTCTTGTGTATATTTCTAACTGTGGCATGTTGCTAGGACATTGCTTTCTTTTCCTTGTGTATATTTCTAACTGTGGCGTGTTGCTAGGACATTGCTTTCTTTTCCTTGTGTATATTTCTAACTGTGGCGTGTTGCTGAGACATTGCTTTCTTTTCCTTGTGTATATTTCTAAATGTGGCATGTTGCCAGGATATTGCTTTCTTTTCCTTGTGTATATTTCTAACTGCGGCATATTGCTAGGACATTGCTCTCTTTTCCTCGTGTATATTTCTAACTGTGGCATGTTGCTAGGACATTGCTTTATTTTCCTTGTGTATATTTCTAACTGAGGCATGTTGCTAGGACATTACATTCTTTTCCTTGTGTATATTTCTAACTGTGGCGTATTGCTGGGACATTGCTTTCTTTTCCTTGTGAATATTTCTAACTGTGGCGTGTTGCTAGGACATTGCTTTCTTTTCCTCGTGTATAGTTCTAACTATGGCGTGTTGCTGGGACATTGCTTTCGTTTCCTCGTGTATATTTCTAACTGTGGCGTGTTGCTAGGACATTGCTTTCGTTTCCTCGTATATATGTCTAACTGTGGCGTGTTGCTAGGACATTGCTTTCTTTTCCTCGTGTATATTTCTAACTGTGGCGTGTTGCTAGGACATTGCTTTCTTTTCCTCGTGTATATGTCTAACTGTGGCGAGTTGCCGGGATATTGCTTTCTTTTCATCGTGTATATTTCTAACTGTGGCGCGTTGCTAGCACATTGCTTTCGTTTCCTCGTGTATATGTCTAACTGCGGCGTGTTGCTAGAACATTGCTTTCTTTTCCTCGTGTATATTTCTAACTGTGGCGTATTGCTAGGACATTGCTTTCTTGTTCTCGTGTATATTTCTAACTGTTGCGTGTTGCTAGGACATTGCTTTCTTTTCCTCGTGTATATTTCTAACTGCGGCATATTGCTAGGACATTGCTTTCTTTTCCTCGTGTATATTTCTAACTGTGGCATGTTGCTAGGACATTGCTTTATTTTCCTTGTGTATATTTCTAACTGTGGCATGTTGCTAGGACATTGCTTTCTTTTCCTTGTGTATATTTCTAACTGTGGCGTGTTGCTGGGACATTGCTTTCTTTTCCTCGTGTATATTTCTAACTGTGGCGTGTTGCTAGGACATTGCTTTCGTTTCCTCGTGTATACTTCTAAATGTGGCGTGTTTCTAGGACATTGCTTTCGTTTCCTCGTGTATATGTTTAACTGTGGTGTGTTGCTAGGACATTGCTTTCTTTTCCTCGTGTATATTTCTAACTGTGGCGTGTTGCTAGGACATTGCTTTCTTTTCCTCGTGTATATGTCTAACTGTGGCGTGTTGCTGGGACATTGCTTTCTTTTCATCGTGTATATTTCTAACTGTGGCGCGTTGCTAGGACATTGCTTTCGTTTCCTCGTTTATATGTCTAACTGCGGCGTGTTGCTAGAACATTGCTTTCTTTTCCTCGTGTATATTTCTAACTGTGGCGTGTTGCTAGGACATTGCTTTCTTATTCTCGTGTATATTTCTAACTGTGGCGTGTTGCTACGACATTGCTTTCTTTTCCTCGTGTATATTTCTAACTGTGGCGTGTTGCTGGGACATTGCTTTCTTTTCCTTGTGTATATTTCTAACTGTGGCGTGTTGCTGGGGCATTGCTTTCTTTTCCTTGTGTATATTTCTAACTGTGGCGTGTTTCTGGGACATTGCTTTCTTTCCTTGTGTATATTTCTAACTGTGGCATGTTGCTAGGACATTGCTTTCTTTTTCTTGTGTATATTTCTAACTATGGCGTGTTGCTGGGACATTGCTTTCTTTTTCTTGTGTATATTTCTAACTGTGGCATGTTGCTAGGACATTGCTTTCTTTTCTTTGTGTATATTTCTAACTGTGGCATGTTGCTGGGACATTGCTTTCTTTTCCTTGTGTATATTTCTAACTGTGGCGTGTTGCTAGGACATTGCTTTCTTTTCCTTGTGTATATTTCTAACTGTGGCGTGTTGCTGAGACATTGCTTTCTTTTCCTTGTGTATATTTCTAACTGTGGCATGTTGCTAGGACATTGCCTTCTTTTTCTTGTGTATATTTATAACTGTGGCGTGTTGCTAGGACATTGCTTTCCTTTCCTCGTGTATATTTCTAACTGTGGCGTGTTGCTAGGACATTGCTTTCTTTTCCTCGTGTATAGTTCTAACTATGGCGTGTTGCTGGGACATTGCTTTCGTGTCCTCGTGTATATTTCTAAATGTGGCGTGTTGCTAGGACATTGCTTTCGTTTCCTCGTGTATATGTCTAACTGTGGCGTGTTGCTAGGACATTGCTTTCTTTTCCTCGTGTATATTTCTAACTGTGGCGTGTTGCTAGGACATTGCTTTCTTTTCCTCGTGTATATGTCTAACTGTGGCGTGTTGCTGGGTCATTGCTTTCTTTTCATCGTGTATATTTCTAACTGCGGCGTGTTGCTAGAACATTGCTTTCTTTTCCTCGTGTATATTTCTAACTATGGCATGTTGCTGGGACATTGCTTTCTTTTCTTCGTGTATATTTCTAACTGTGGCGTGTTGCTAGTACATTGCTTTCTTGTTCTCGTGTATATTTCTAACTGTGGCGTGTTGCTGGGACATTGCTTTCTTTTCCTCGTGTATATTTTTAAGTGTGGCGTGTTGCTAGGACATTGCTTTTTTTGGGTGTATATTTCTAACTGTGGCGTGTTGCTATGACATTGCCGATGTTACGTCCTGTCAAGTGTGGGCATTTGAAGCACATCAGGAGTCACGTGACAAGGATCTCATGTTGCTACGGCAACAGCTCGTTGATTTCCAGGCACAGAATTATGAAAAAACTGCGATAGTTAAGACACTGAAGATCTTGTCAAATCTGTATATTAATACACTAACCTTGGAGTGTTGTAAGTGCCTCTCTCAGAGGCACCGAGGTCCACTTGCATCTTTCTAAGTTTATTTGGTTCTGTATATATTACTACACTAACCTTGGAGTGTTGTAAGTGCATCTCTCCAAGGCACTGAGGTCCACTCACATCTTTCTAAGTTTATTTGGTTCTGTATATATTACTACACTAACCTTGGAGTGTTGTAAGTGCCTCTCTCAGAGGCACCGAGGTCCACTTGCATCTTTCTAAGTTTATTTGGTTCTGTATATATTACTACACTAACCTTGGAGTGTTGTAAGTGCATCTCTCCAAGGCACTGAGGTCCACTCACATCTTTCTAAGTTTATTTGGTTCTGTATATATTACTACACTAACCTTGGAGTGTTGTAAGTGCCTCTCTCAGAGGCACCGAGGTCCACTTGCATCTTTCTAAGTTTATTTGGTTCTGTATATATTACTACACTAACCTTGGAGTGTTGTAAGTGCATCTCTCCAAGGCACTGAGGTCCACTCACATCTTTCTAAGTTTATTTGGTTCTGTATATATTACTACACTAACCTTGGAGTGTTGTAAGTGCATCTCTCAGAGGCACCTTGGTCCACTCACATATTTATAAGTTTATTAGGTTCTGTATATATTAATGCACTGACCTTGGAGTGTTGTAAGTGTATATCTCCAAGGCACCAAGGTCCCCTCGCATCTTTCTAAGTTTATTTGGTTCTGTATATATTAATACACTAACCTTGGAGTGTTGTAAGTGCATCTCTCCAAGGCACCGATGTCCACTCGCATCTTTCTAAGTTTATTTGGTTCTGTATATATTAATGTCCTTACCTTGGAGTGTTGTAAGTGCATCTCTTCAAGGCACCGAGGTCCACTAGCATCTTTCTAAGTTTATTTGGTTCTGTATATATTAATCCACTAAACTTGGAGTGTTGTAAGTGCATTTCTCCAAGGCACCGAGGTCCACTAGCATCTTTCTAAGTTTATTTGGTTCTGTATATATTAATGCACTGACCTTGGAGTGTTGTAATTGCATCTCTCCAAGGCACCGAGGTCCACTAGCATCTTTCTAAGTTTATTTGGTTCTGTATATATTAATACACTGACCTTTTGAGTGTTGCAAGTGCATCTCTCAGAGGCACCGAGGTCCACTAGCATCTTTCTAAGTTTATTTGGTTCTGTATATATTAATGCACTAACCTTGGAGTGTTGTAAGTGCATCTCTCCAAGGCACCGAGGTCCACTCGCATCTTTCTAAGTTTATTTGGTTCTGTATATATTAATACACTAACCTTGGAGTGTTGTAAGTGCATCTCTCAGAGGCACTGAGGTCCACTCACATCTTTCAAAGTTTATTTGGATCTTGAACCATTTGCCTCTGATCTACAAATTGGCGGTACATTACAATAAACATGATAGTTATTTACTAACATGTTTTTGATATGCTAGCCTTTGCTAAAACGTTTTTCTCCAGCCATAGGAAATTGAGTAGTTATCTTGAGATGACCCATCGTAACGGTGGTGACTGATGCCTTTGGTCTGTGGCCTCAAGGGTGGACAGAGGGTTCTTGTAATATCTAATGTGGAGGGGTAAAATAAATAAGATAAATAAAAAGATCTGGTTTGCAACTGTTACTATTGTAAAAATCATATAATTACGTAATATTATTACTTATTTCTATTGTTCAGTGTTTGACGAATGTTATTGTATGTTGTAGAATATGTGGATGAAATATGTGGGGACTGTCCCATTGAAGCCACAGGAAAGCTTTGCATCACTAATGATCAATATACAGACAGATAAGACGAAAATCGAAGACGACCTTCGACGAGTTTGTTATTTGGATCTTGTAGGAGACATATCTAATTGTAATTTGTCATCATATGAAACATTGTAAAGCAAAACATGCATTTATGTTATCCCATTTTGATTGGCATTCTCTTGAAATTATTTTTAGATTCTCCACCAAGACTTAAAATTTTGATGGCCATATTGATCAATGTTTTCCTTTTAAAAAATAATTGTTTAGCAAATGTAAATAAATAAATACAAATAATAAATTACCTAAGATCAAATGGGTAGATAGATAAGTAATTCAATTATATTAATTGAAAAACTAAATGTGCACAGTAAATATATAATAAATAAAAGAATATTAAAAAATAATTGCCTAAGATCAAATGAGTAGATAGATAATCATCAAATTAGAACAATGTTAAAAATTAATCATAAACACTACTCATTCAGTTTAGAAATTATGTAATATTTCAACTTCACCCTGTAATAATAATATATTAAATTTAATATAGCGCCATATCCGTATTTGTTCGAGTCGTTTTACAACATATTAAAATACATCAGATAATGTAGCATTAACAAAATTAATACTTTTAATAATAAGAATATTTTAAAATATATAGAGCAATAAAATGGTGTAAATCAATATAATGATATTAATATGAATTATTAAAACGTGAATACAACACAAATTTGGGATAAAAGAATGCATTTGGTAGACACTGCGGCCAATTTACAGACAAACAACAACCGACTGAAGAAAGAAGACCACCTGGTGGAGGTGGAGGGACAACATAAGGGGTTGAGGGGGTTGAGTGCCACCCTCAAGGACGGATGAGGGGTGCAGAAGGTCGCGGAGTGGCACAACAAGATGGAGGCCTTACGATTGGTCGAACTACGACATAAACGCGAGATTGTTCAACTCAAAGAACAGGTAACTTGTGGTTGGTGTTATAGTGAGGATTCCTCGTCGCTTCTAGCACTCGCCAATTTATTAATTAATATGTTAACTCAGGAAGACACGTGAACCATGTCTTTCAAGGCTATATTTGGCAGAGATAGATCGTAGAAATTGGTGGTGCAGAAAAGTTGATAAACAAGTGGAATTACTGATTGATAAGAATTATTCTTGCCTTAATATAATTCATAAAGTAGTAGTAAACACGTATTGAGTAGCAGTTGTGCAGTGAGTTAGATAAAGTATTTTAGAACACGTTAGTCTAGTGAGTGATAATAGGGTAAATTAGCCTATGATAAGTTTGTCAACAAGATTTAACAAACCTCATCATGTGGTAGAAAATATAGGTGATAAAGTAACAAACATAAAACTACTTACATAAGACAACATCTGTGTAAGCCAGTACCTGCTAGACATTTTGATTAGGTAGCTTTGTTGTTAAAGTTAAGCATTGGCGATAACCGGGCGAACTAAGTTTATGTAGCTAGTGTCCCACATATTCGCTAGGATGCGGTATAACCTAAATAAATAAGGCAGTCTAGCATAAAGTAACTGATTGTATTTAAATTAGGTAACTACCGGTAACATTATCATTTCTGATAGGATAGATCAGATGTGACTATAAAAAAAACTGTAACCGAAATAAACAATGCAATCTTACGTAAAGTGTACTATTTGTGCACAGAAAACAGTCTTCTTAAAGACTACATAGACAGAGAATAGTGTAAACCCAGTTGACTGAACTATTTTAAATAGCTAATTAGATTATTAGTATTAAATAAATTCTGATATGGCGCCTTGCAAGCGGCAAGTCAAGACAAAGAGACACTTGCTGTGTGACGACTGCCACAGTTGGGTGGATTTTGCCTTATGCGGCTGTGGGAAGTCATGGGCAGAGAGCAAGGAAGACGTATTCACCTTTCAGTGCATGGGGTGTTGGAAGATGGAATGTCTGGGGAAGGAGATAGCTAAGTTGGTTGGTATTGTGAAGGGGATGGAGATGAGAGTCGGCAAGGAGACAGGTGGAATGGAGAGAGACGACAGGGAGAGAGTTGGGAATACTGTGAGACTGAAGAAGCAGAGTAATGGCAAGAAGACCGAGGAAAGGAGACTGAGAGGAGGGAAGGTGATCGGAGGGGAAGAAATTGGAGGATTGACGGCAGGAAATATGACAGGCGTGAAGGTGACTGGGGAGAAAGTGACCGTAGAGAAAGAGGTAGGAGGACAAAAGAGACGGGAGTGGAGAGAAGGAAATGCAATGGGAGGAAAGATGACGGGAAGAAAGGAAGCGAGAGTAAAGACAAGATAAGTTGGGAGTGACGATGACAGGAGGAAAGGTGACAAGAGATACAGCGTCAGGAGAGCAGAAGACAGGGGAACACGACTTCAACCAGACAGATGCAAAACGGAGAAGGAGCTACTCTGAGGCAGTGATTGAGGGGGCATTGAGAAAAGAGAGGGTGTTTATGGGCGACTCAATTCTTAGAAAAACAGATAAGACGTCGTTGTTTGTTTGCCGGGGGCTAGGACAGAACATGTGACTGAAAGGGTAGAGAAGGTATTGGGGCATGGCAAGGGAGGGTCTATAATAGTACACGTAGGGACAAATAATGCTGACAGGGAGGGAACAACTGGGATAGTACAGAAGAACAGACAGTTAGTGAGGAAGTTAAAGAAGACAATAGTCGAACAGATTATCCTCAGGAATTTTGCCAGTAATGGGAGGAAAGTTGCCAACATATAGAAACGGCAAGAGGATGGCGATCAACGCACTAGTTGAGCAGATGTGTAAAGAAGACGGGGTGGGATTCGTAGATTTATGGGGATACTTTGTTGGGAGGGAAGATATGTACATGAGAGATGGCCTCCATCTAAGTGGAAAGGGGGCAGCAGTTTTCTCAGAGAACCTGCTGCAATCTGTTGACAGTGGGACAGGCTGCATCTATTTAAACTATATTCGCAGGGGGATTCACAGAGAAGCCTGAAACTGCAGGCATAGATAAAGACGGCAGAAATAAATCGGCAAAGAACAGCCTGGAAAACTGTTCTGAATCAGGATATAAATGTGTTTGTTTAAATGCAAGGAGCATAGTAAACAAAACAAGTGAACTAATCATTATGGTAGAAGATATTGACCCTCACATACAGGAAAGATAGAATAGGAAGAAGGGGAGGTGGAGTTATTTTATATGTTAAAGAATCAATGCAGGCGTATGAAATAAAATTAGAAAGAGAAGCAGATTGCGAAGAAGCTGTTTGGCGTAACATAGTTACAGGAAACTCAACGTTAACGGTGGGGTTAGTTTATCGAAGTTCAAACAAACACGGTCATATACAATGGAAATCTGTACACAGTACGGGGAGTGAGGACTGCAAGTTTTTAGTTTTAGTACAAGATAGTTTCCTTTCTCAACATGTTCTACAGCCAACCAGGGGTGAGGATGTGTTAGACATAGTTTTGTCCTCACAAAATGAATTAGTTGACAATGTCAAATTATGTGAACCACTGGGAAGTAGTGATCACAACCAGATACATTTTACCATCAAAGTAAAATCAGAAAGAAATAATAAAAATAGCTCAGGAGAAATTTTCACAAAGGGAGATATAAAGAAATGAGGAAATATTTAGCAAAGATAGACTGGAACAACACACTAAAGAATAAGACAGCAACAGAATGCTGGAATATCTTAAAGAGTGAAATAGAGTGCATCGTCGACAAATTTGTTCCCTTCAAAAAAACAAGGGAAACGGTCCAGAAAGAAATACTTATCGAAAGAAGTCATTAGAAAAATTAAGTACAAACAAATGATGTGGAAGTCATATAGACGTACTGGAAATGACGAAGACTACAACATTTATAAAGAAGCACTAAACCAAACTACAACTGAAATTAGAAATTCGAAGAAAAGCGACGAAAAAAAGTTAGCTTGTAATATAAAACAAGACAGCAAGAGTTTTTATGCATATGTTCGGAGCAAACAAAAAGTTCAGGATAAGGTCGGTTCTCTAGAAGATAGTGCTGGAAATATAATATCAGAGGAATTCCTAATGGCAGAAGACCTAAATGTGCATTTTAGTTCAGTGTTTACGAGGGAAGATATTAGTTCACTGCCAATACCAGAGGCTAAGTTCAAGGGGGCAGATTCAGACTATTTAGGACAATTAATTATAACCCCAGAAATGGTAGCTAAGAAAATTAGGGCTATGAAGGAGTGGATGGGATTCCGCCCAAGCTACTATTGGAAATTGTAGAACAAATTAGCATACCACTTGCAACAGTTTTCAACTTGTCATTAGAAGAGGGAGTTGTTCCTTTAGAATGGAAAGAAGCAAACATTATACCATTATTTAAAAAAGGTTCCAGAAACAAGTCAAAGAACTACAGACCAGTGAGTTTAACGTCAGTGATTTGCAAATTATTAGAAAGACTAATTAAAGTTCACATGGTGGATTTTCTTGTTAAACATAACTTGATAAACCCATCTCAACTTGGGTTTCTAAAAGCGAGGTCATGCTTAACAAATATGTTATGTTTTTTGGAAGATATCACTAACTGGATAGATGTGGGATCACCAGTAGATATCATCTACTTAGATTTTCAGAAAGCTTTCGACAAAGTCCCACGTCAAAGATTACTGCTTAAACTAAAGGCCCATGGCATAGGAAATGGTATAATTAACTGGATAGAAAAATGGCTAATTGACAGAAGACAACGGGTAGTAGTTGATGGGAAGCTTCAAACTGGAAATCAGTTTTGAGTGGGGTACCACAGGGATCAGTACTGGGACCTATTTTATTCTTAATATATATCAATGATTTCGACGATGATATAACAAGTAAGGTGTTGAAATTTGCGGATGATACCAAATTGTTTAGAAGGATTATAAGTGATAGAGATAGACAGCATTTACAAGATGATCTTGACAGGCTAATAAAATGGTCTGAAAAATGGCAAATGTTGTTCAATTTTGGGAAATGTAAAAGGAAGAGAGGATGTCCAAAAACAACCTGGCACAGAAGAGTAGAAGCAGATATGAAGGAGGAAGGACAAAGCTGGGGCACCCTTGAGAGATTGGCAAGAGACTGACCTGTGTGGAGGAAGTTTGTTGTTGTAGGTGTAATAGGCAGTAATTAGTAAGTGATAGCGTTGATCAGATCTGACATGTTTCTTATCTCTGATGTCTTTGTTGACAGTTGAAGTTCAACGAGGGACGGTCGAGGAAACACGAGGTGGAGGTGATGCTTCTGGAGGAGGAGGAAGTCAAGCTCGAGAAGGTACGGCGCAGTCAAGGCCTGCTGGCCATCTGATTGGTTGATAAATGTAGCATGTGATTATGAAATTAAGGAGGTACAGCACAGTCAATGCCTGCTGCCATCTGATTGGTTCATAATATGTTGCATGTGATTGTGAAATTAAGGAGATGCAGCACAGTCAATGCCTGCTGGCCATCTGATTGGTTGATAATATGTTGCATGTGATTGTGAAATTAAGGAGGTACAGCACAGTCAATGCCTGCTGGCCATCTGATTGGTTCATAATATGTTGCATGTGATTGTGAAATTAAGGAGATGCAGCATAGTCAATGCCTGCTGACATCTGATTGGTTCATAATATGTTGTATGTGATTGTGAAATTAAGGAGGTACAGCACATTCAATGCCTGCTGACATCTGATTGGTTCATAATATGTTGCATGTGATTGTGAAATTAAGGAGGTACAGCACATTCAATGCCTGCTGACATCTGATTGGTTCATAATATGTTGCATGTGATTGTGAAATTAAGGAGATGCAGCACAGTCAATGCCTGCTGCCATCTGATTGGTTGATAATATGTTGCATGTGATTGTGAAATTAAGGAGGTACAACACAGTCAATGCCTGCTGGCCATCTGATCGGTTGATAAATGTAGCATGTGATTGTGAAATTAAGGAGATACAGCACAGTCAATGCCTGCTGCCATCTGATTTGTTGATAAATGTAGGATGTGATTATGAAATTAAGGAGGTACAGCACAGTCAGTGCCTGCTGGCCATCTGATTGGTTGATAAATATAACTTGTGATTATGAAAATAAAGAGGTACAGCACAGTGAATGCCTGCTGGCCATCTGATTGGTTGATAAATGTAGCATGTGATTATGAAATTAAGGAGGTATAGCACAGTCAATGCCTGCTGGCCATCTGATTGGTTAATAAATGTAGCATGCGATTATGAAATTAAGGAGGTACAGCACAGTCAATGCCTTCTGGCCATCTGATTGGTTGATAAATGTAGCATGTTATTATGAAATTAAGGAGGTACAGCACAGTCAATGCCTGCTGGCCATGTGATTGGTTGATAAATGTAAGATGTGTTTATGAAATTAAGGAAGTACAGCACAGTCAATTCATGCTGCCATCTGATTGGTTAATAAATGTAAGATGTGTTTATGAAATTAAGGAAGTACAGCACAGTCAGTGCCTGCTGCCATCTGATTGGTTAATAAATGTAGGATGTGATTATGAAATTAAGGAGGTACAGCACAGTCAATGCCTGCTGCCATCTGATTGGTTGATAATACGTTGCATGTGATTGTGAAATTAAGGAGGTACAGTGCAGTCAATTCTGCTTGCGATCTGATTGGTTGATAATTGTAGCATGTGACAATGTAACCGAGATGGCACAACAGAGTCAATCCCTGTTCTTGTAGCATTAATTACTTTTATATTTTTTTAGATTGTTTGCTGAAGAAATTCTCGTGTGAACATCAAACAGTACATTTTGAAGCAAAACTGCAGGAGGTAGATTGGCAGGATGTATTGGATATTAACTCTGTACACGAGGCTTTTTATCATTTTAAATCTAAGTTGATGGCCATTATTGATAACATTGCCCCTTTGAAGTATGTCCGGATTAAACATCGTACCGCCCCATGGATGACCGGGGAGAAACTGCATCTCATTCATGAAAGAGATCGGGTATTTACAAAAATTCAAAAAGACTAAAGACATCAGTTGGCACGGAAAATACACTTATCTTCGGAATCAGGTTCAATATAAGAAGAAACAGGCCAAATCAGACTTCATTGCTAACAAGGCTAACGAATTCAAACTACAACCAAATAAATTATGGCAAATGCTGAAAGGCCTCGGAACTTCGTTTCAGTATAAAACTAAGCCAGGGAGTATAGGAATAGATATCAATAACGATATTTGTTTTGATAAATCAATGGTATCTGAGCATTTTAACAAGTATTTTACTAATGTAGCCTCAACACTGGTTGGAAAACTTCCACCAAATAATGGTAAATATGAATAGAAACACATCCAAGACTTCTACAGGTCACTCGGTGTCACCAGTAATAGTTTCTGTTTTAGTGATGTCAGCGAGAACAAAGAACTAGGTATTCTTAGCAAACTAAACTCAAACAAGGCAACTGGTTTGGATCTATTGTCACCCAGATTTATTAAGGATGGTGCCAAGCACATTGCGTCTCCTTTGGCGCATATTTTTAATTTATCTTTGTCCACCGGCGAAATTCCAGAAGATCTTAAATCAGCAAGGGTGATGCCCATTTACAAACAGAATAGTAAGAAGGAAGCCGGAAATTACAGGCCGATCTCGATTCTAAATACTATCTCGAAATTATTTGAGAGGATTGTCTATCAACAGCTGGACGAGTATCTCCAAGCACATCAGATCCTAAATGAATATCAGTCTGGTTTTAGATCCTCATATTCTACCGAAACAAGTTTAGTACATCTCACAGACTTCCTAAAACAGGAGCAAGATAAAGGTAATTATATAGGTATGGTGCTTCTTGACCTTCAGAAGGCTTTTGACACCGTAGACCATAAAATTATGCTTCAAAAACTCGAAGCTATAGGACTTCACAAATCTGCCATAGTTTGGTTTCAATCATATTTATATGAACGACAACAATCAGTTGACATTGGTGGTACATTATCGAAACCGATGACTGTCACATGTGGTATACCTCAAGGGTCAATTCTCGGACCCTTACTGTTTCTAATATATATTAATGATATTCCATCGGCTGTTCGCTGCAAACTTCTTTTGTACGCTGACGATTCGGCACTGATAGTTTCGGGTAAGAACACCCAACACATCCAAGAAAGTCTCTCTTCGGAGCTTGAGGCAGCCAGAGAATGGCTGATCAATAACAAACTGTCCCTCCATCTAGGGGAAATTGAATCAATCCTTTTTGGATCGAAACGTAAACTCCACACATGCAACTCCATTCAGGTGAAATGTGCTGGCAACACATTGACGTGTCAGACGCATGTTAAATACCTAGGTGTAGAGTTAGATCAGTCACTAACTGGAGAAGGAGTGGCTGAGAAGATAGTTTGCAAATCAAATGCTAAGTTAAAATTGTGTACAGGAATACGAGAAATGTCAACATGAAAAAAAAAACTACTTACCTCTGCCTTAATACAGCGTAATTTTGACTATGCCTGTTCATCATGGTTCTCGGGTTTAACCAAGAAATATAAAACTAGACTACAGTGCACCCAGAACAAGGTAATCCGTTTCCTTCTTAATGCACCAGCCAGAACCCACATTGGATCAACGGAGTTTAGACAAGTCAATATGTTACCAGTGGATCTACGGGTTAAGCAACTAAAATTGAACCGTGTCTATAATATTGTCAATGACAGAGGACCGATTTATTTGTCCGATTCTGTCAACGTAACACGCAAGCAGCACAATATAAATACAAGATCTAGTATTTTGTCTCTGCGTGTGCCGTATGTTAAATCTTTCGGTTAAACTTCTTTTTACTACACAGGTATACAGGCATGGAATGAATTGCCATATAACATACAAGGTGCTCAGAACAAGAACCAATTCAAACATTTAGTGAAACAGTTTTTGTTCAATTATCTTAATGATCAGGAAGCCAGCTCATTCATTTACTTTTAATTCAATCTTATTTTGAGGTACCTGTATTTTATTATATATTTTTTTATTTATAATATTTTTAAAAGTTTTTTTATTGATGACACATCTTTTGTTAAAAGTGTTTAATTAAAAAAAACTTGTATTATGTATTTATAGTACATGTGTCGGTCTTTCAAATGACTTAATAGTGCTTATAATCAGAAGGTAATATCCATCCTTTCTTAATATCATAATTATGAATGTCTTTTGACATCTCAACAGGAACTATAGTATTTATTTATTATTGTTTTTTTAGTATGTTATTTGGTCATATTCTATTTATATCTGTGTCATGTATTTGTTTGTCTGTCCAAGGACCACAATGGAAACAAGTGCTTGCACTCTCTTGTGTCATCCTTTATATTTAATGTACCCTGTATTTATATGTTGTGTATGTACAAGCTTACATTTTATATTTAATAAATCATCATCAAGAGATGACCATTGTTTGTTGCAGTTTCAGCAGGCAGTCAGTTCTCTACCTGACCCCAACTGGCCTGTGCCCCAGCAGTTGGAGCACGCTGTCTCAATGATCTGCTCAAGTGTCAAGCTGATCCTTCCTTGATACTAGAGCGGAGGAGTCTGTCTGTAAGAAAGTAGTCGTCAAATTATGTTTGATACATTCTCAGAACTTCCAAATTCTTTCTTCTTAATCTTCCATGTTGTTTCTTCTTAACTTTGTAGGTCTTCTTAACCTTCCATGTTGTTTCTTCTTAACTTTCCAAGGTCTTTCTTCTTAACCTTCCATGTTATTTCTTAACTTTTAAAGGTCTTCTTAACCTTCCATGTTATTTCTTCTTAACTTTCCATGGTCTTCTTAACCTTCCATGTTGTTTCTTCTTTATTTTCCAAGGTTTTTCTTAACCTTCCATGTTATTCTTAACTTTCTAAGGTCTTTCTTCTTAACCTTCCAAGTTGTTTCTTCTTAACTTTCCAAGGTCTTTCTTCTTAACCTTCCACGTTGTTTGTTCTTAACTTTCCAAGGTCTTTCTTCTTAACCTTCCATGTTGTTTCTTCTTAACTTTCCAAGGTCTTTCTTCTTAACCTTCCATGTTGTTTCTTCTTAACTTTCCAAGGTCTTTCTTCTTAACCTTCCAAGTTGTTTCTTCTTAACTTTCCCAGGTCTTTCCTCTTAACCTTCCATGTTGTTTCTTCTTAACTTTCCAAGGTCTTTCATCTTAACTTTCCAAGTTGTTTCTTCTTAACTTTCCAAGGTCTTTCTTCTTAACCTTCCATGTTGTTTCTTCTTAACTTTCTTTCCAAGGTCTATCTCGTTAACCTTTCAAGTTATTTCTTCTTAACCTTGCAAGTTCTTTCTTTAGTATGGTTAAGGTGCCTATCACATGCTTGTTTTGATTTAAATTAAATTAATAAACGTTTTCAAGATAAACTAACAATTGTTCTCAGATTTTGCCTAGCACATTATACAATACTCCAGACCAAAAAGAATTTAATTTTTAGGTTGTTTAGTGATATTTAAATGTGTTTAAAGACAATTTAAAAATAAGTCAAAGATCTACCTAAAATGGCATTTTATTTCATTTTGAGAAACTCCCTGAAAGAAAAATTGTATGTTTGTAAATACAAATATGTTGTTGAGATTCGTGTTTTTTTGTAAACAAATGCATTTTAAGTTTGCTACAGCTTCATAAAAAGTTTGTTACAATGTTGAAAGACAGCCGAAATCCATACTGCATTTTTGGCACGACCCCTTCACCAAATGCAAAACCATCCCATGCAATTTTGCGTAAACACAAATCGAGTTAATACGACAAGTTATAGCTTATCACTATGGAAACATTGTCAGTTTCCAAGATTCTGAAAAGGGACTTTCCACAGACACACTAATAACACTAGTTTTTAAAGGATGGGTTGGTGACATATGATGCTAGTGCCATGCCGTGTTCGAAATTACTGCTGACCCGAAGGCCCGAGACCGTCAAACATTTTGTTGGGCCGGTAACTTTGAAAAAGTGCCGGCCCGCAAGACCGGCAGAATTTTGAAAATAAAATAATGGAGCACTTGTCTAGTATCTGGGCCAACCGCGATTTCATCATTATAACTACATGTTTGCCTAAATTTGATACCTCAGTGGTTTAGTTCTATCATTCAAGATCATCCCAGGCATATTTATATTACGAAAATATTGCGTATTAGCAAACATTTCAGGCCCAAAGAGTGACCCAGTTTGGGTCAGTCTGCGCCACTGCAGCCGCACATTACTGCAGTGAGCGATATAGCAGCGTATGTTGTTACAAACTGGGTTGCTCTTTGGGCTTCAAAAGTGCGCTAAGACGCGATATTTTTGTAATGTAAATACGCATGGGATGATGTTGAATAATGGCAATAACGCATGAGGTATCAAAATTAGGCAAAAATGTTGTTATGATGACGAAATGGAGGTGGGCCCGGATACTGGACAAGTGCCAACAGTGGTGACATTTGTGTACTTCTGAACGGGAAGTTTAACGTAAGCGTGGTACAAAAACAATAAAATGTTGAGCTGATCAATGCTGATAAATCGATTGAGTTTAGTTTTGTAGTGCTGGCACAGTGAAACGAGTGAAGAGTTCAAAACTACATGCCATCCACGGTGTACCCACTGCGCCACAGAACTTTTAGCTGAGGGGCGCATAGGACATCCATTCCAATTAATGGTTCAACGTTCCCGAACATAGGCTTTCCAACATTACTTTTTTATAGCCACAATAGTACCCTAGAATAACCTAACCACCCAATCAGTTCAATCTCTCTCTCTAAATGCGTTCAAGCATTGCCTTGCCGACACTGCCGCAAACAAAGTCTAACTAAGAGTGACCCCTGTTTGTTTTTAACTTGCACTTGCACATGATTTATAAACAGTTACAACCAGCACTGCACACCTGGCGCACCTGCACACCTGCACACTTGCACACCTGCACACCTGCACACCTGGCGCACGCAACAAACACCACGCCATCCACGAAGTCGTCAGTAATGACTAGTGAATTCTTCTTCTTCCTTTTAAAGGGCTGGGCTCTTGCGAGCGTAATTAGCCCTGATTACAGTTACAACCAGCACTGCACACCTGCACACCTGGCGCACGCAACAAACACCACAGCATCCACAAAGTGTTCAGTAATGACGGTAGTGGATTCTTCTTCTTCCTTTTAAAACGCTGGGCTCTTGCGAGCGTAATTAGCCCTGATTACAGTTAAAACCAGCACTGCACATCTGGCGCACGCAACAAACATCATAGCATCCACGAAGTCTTCAGTAATGACGGTAGAAGAATCCACTACCGTCATTGTATAGACTAAGTTAGTTAAGTTATTAAATAAATTCTGATCGGGATATGGCGCCTTGCAAGCGGCAAGTCAAGACAAAGCGACACTTGGTGTGCGATCACTGCCACAGCTGGGTAGATTTTGCATTGTCCGGCTGTGGGAAGTCATGGGCAGAAACCATGGAGGAAGGATTCACCTTTCAGTGCATTGGGTGTTGGAAGGTGGAGTGTCTGCAGAAGGAGATAGTTAAGTTGACAGATATTGTGAAGGGAATGGAGATGGGAATTAGCAAGGAGGCAGGTCGAATGGAGAGAGACGACAGGGAGAGAGGTGAGAATACTGCAAGACTGAAGGAGAATAGCAGTGGCAAGAAAACTGAGGAAAGGAGATTGAGAGGAGGGAAGGTGATTGGAGGGGAAGAAATTGGAAAATCGACAACAGAAAACGTGACAAGCGTGAAGGTGACAGGGAAGAAAGTGACCGTAGAGAAGGAGGGAGGGAAGATGGGACGGGAGAGGAGAGAGGAAAATGAGATGGAAGGGACAAAAGGAAGTGAGAGCAAATGTGATAGAAGAGAAGTCGATAAAAGGGACGCTGACAGGAGGAAAGGTAACACGAGAAAAAGCAACAGGAAAGAATGGATCGGAAGAGAATGTGACAAGAGAAAAGACGACAGGGGGGAAAGACAACAACCAGACAGATGCAAACCGAAGAAGGAGCTATTCTAAGGCAGTGATTGTGGGGGCAATGAGGAAAGAGAGGGTGTTTATGGGCGACTCCATTATGAGAAAGACGGACAAGACACTGAGCGAGGGGAAGGACGTCGTTGTTTGTTTACCGGGGGCTAGGATTGAACATGTAACTGACAGGGTAGAGAAGGTATTGGGACATGGCAAGGGGGGGTCTATACTGGTACATGTAGGAACAAATAATGCAGACCGGGAGGGGACAACTGCGATAGTACAGAAGTATAGACAGTTAGTGAGGAAGCTAAAGAAGACGAGAGCTGAACAGGTTATTCTGTCAGGAATTTTGCCAGTAATGGGAGGAAGGGGGGCAACATATAGAAACAGCAAGAGGATGGCGATCAACGCACTAGTTGAGCAGATGTGTGAAGATGAGGGGGTGGGATTCACAGATTTATGGGGATACTTTGTTGGGAGGGAAGATATGTACATGAGAGATGGCCTCCATCTTAGTGGAAAGGGGGCAGCAGTTTTCTCAGAGAACCTGCTGCGATCTGTTGACAGTGGGACAGGTTGTATCTATTTAAACTAGATTCGCAGGGGGACTCACAGAAAAGCCTAAAAATGGAGGCATAGATAAAGACAGCACAAATAAATCAGCAAATAACAGTCTGGAAAACTCTTCTGAAGCTGGATATAAATGTGTTTGTTTAAATGCAAGGAGTATAGTAAACAAAAGAAATGAACTAAACATTATGGTAGAAGATATTGACCCTCATATAATAGGTATAACCGAATCCTGGACCACCACCGATATATCAGATGCTGAATTGGGACTGACAGGATATGTAATGTTTAGAAAAGATAGAATAGGAAGAAAGGGAGGTGGAGTTATTTTATATATTAAAGAATCTATTCAGGCTTATGAAATAAAATTAGAAAGAGAAGCAGATTGCGAAGAAGCTGTTTGGTGTAACATAGTTACAGGAAACTCAACGTTAGCAGTTGGGTTAGTTTATCAAAGTCCAAACATAAGCACAGAAGAGAATGAAAAAATACAAAACGCTATAAGGGAAGTAAGCAAACGGGACTGTATTATTATGGGGGATTTTAACCACGGGCATATACAATGGAAATCTCTACAGAGTATGGGGAGTGAGGACCATAAGTTTTTAGTTTTAGTTCAAGATACATTCCTTTCTCAACATGTGCTAGAACCAACCAGGGGTGAGAATGTGTTAGACATAGTTTTGTCCTCACAAGATGAATTAGTTGACAATGTCAAGATATGTGAGCCACTTTGCGATCACAACCAGATACATTTTACCATCAAAGTAAAATCAGAAAGGAATAGTAAAAAGCAGTATAGGAGAACTTTCCACAAAGGAAGGTATAAGGACATGAGGAAATATTTAGCAAAGATAGACTGGAATAACACACTGAAGAATAAGACAGCAACAGAATGCTGGAATATATTAAAGAGTGAAATTAAGTGCATAGTCGATAAATTTGTACCCTTCAAAAAACAAGGAAAACGGTCCAAAAAAGAAAAACTTCTCGAAAGAAGCCATTAGAAAAATTAAGTATAAACAAATGATGTGGAAGTCATATAGATGTACTGGAAATTATGAAGACTACAACATTTATAAAGAAGCACTTAACCAAGCTACAGCTGAAATTAGAAATTCAAAGAGAAGCTATGAACAACAATTAGCTAGTAATATAAAACATGACAGCAAGAGTTTTATGCGTATGTTCGAAGCAAACAGAAAGTTCAAGATAAGGTCGGTCCTCTAAAAGCTAGTGCTGGAAATATACTATCAGAGGGATTCTTAATGGCAGAAGACCTGAATGAGTACTTTAGTTCAGTGTTTACCAGAGAAGATATTAGTTCACTGCCAGTACCAGAGGCTAAGTTCAAGGGGGCAGATTCAGACTATTTAGGACAATTAATTGTAACCCCGGAAATGGTAGCTAAGAAAATAAGGGCTATGAAGGATAACAAATCACCTATTGTGGATGGTATTCCACCCAAACTACTATTGGAAATTGTAGAACAAATTAGCATACCGCTTGCAACAGTTTTCAACTTGTCATTAGAAGAGGGAGTGGTTCCTTTAGAATGGAAAGAAGCAAACATTATACCGTTATTCAAAAAGGTTCGAGAAACAAGTCAGAGAACTATAGACCAGTGAGTTTAACATCAGTGACTTGTAAATTATTAGAAAGACTAATTAAAGATCACATGGTGGATTTTCTTGTTAAACAAAACTTGATTAACCCATCTCAACATGTTTTTTTTAAAGCGAGGTCATGCTTAACAAATATGTTATGTTTTTTGGAAGACATCACTAATTGGGTAGATGAGGGATCACCAGTAGATATCGTCTACTTAGATTTTCAAAAAGCTTTCGACAAAGTACCACATCAAAGATTACTGCTTAAACTAAAGGCCAATGGCATAGGAAATGGTATAATAAACTGGATAGAACAATGGCTGATTGACAGAAGACAACGTGTAGTAGTTGATGGGGAGGCTTCAAACTGGAAATCGGTATTGAGTGGGGTACCACAGGATCAGTATTAGGACCTATATTATTCTTAATATATATCAACGATTTGGATGATGAAATAACAAGCAAGGTGTTGAAATTTGCAGATGATACAAAAGTGTTTAGAAGGATTAAAAGTGATGGAGATAGACAGCATTTACAAGATGATCTTGACAGGTTGATCAAATGGTCTGAAAAGTGGCAAATGCTGTTCAATTTTGGGAAATGTAAATGCCTCCACACAGGACATGGGAACGAAGAGGTAGAATATACAATGGGGGGTACTGTACTACGTACTCCTGTAAAAGAAAAGGACTTAGGGTTAACCATTAGTGCTGATATGAAGGTTTCAGAGCAGTGCGGAATTGCAGCTTCAAAGGGAAATCAAACCCTTGGATTAATTAGGCGAAACATAACGTATAACGAAAAGAGCTAATAATACCGCTGTACAAAACAATAGTTAGGCCTCATTTAGAATATTGTATTCAAGCGTGGAGGCCATATCGCAGGAAGGACATAGATATGCTAGAAAGAGTGCAGAGGAGAGCAACTAAAATGATACCAAAACTGAGGGATCTTTGTTACGAAATACGCCTAAAAAATGCGGTTTAACAACACTAGAGACCAAGAGATTGAGAGATCAGATAGAAGTGTTTAAAATATTGAAGGGTTATGAAAATATTGATAGAAATATTGTTTTCTCAGTTAAGAAAGATAGAAGGACTAGAGGACATAAACTTACATTGGCAAAGGAGCAGAGTAGATTGGATATAAGAAAGTTTTCATTTTCACAAAGGACTGTAAATTAATGGAACAGATTACCTGCTGATTGTGTGGGTGCTAGTAGCGTGAATATGTTTAAAAATAAAATCGACACATACCTCAGACAGGCGGGATACACATAGATAAAAGGGTCGGACTCTCGATAAGCCAAAGGGCTTCCTTGTCCACCTGCCACCTAGAGTTAATTCTCTGGGTGGCAATCTTGTTAAATCTTGTTAAATCTTGTTAAACACAACAACACAACAACGCAACAACACAACAACGCAACAACGCAACAACACAACAACGCAACAACACAACAACGCAACAACACAACAACGCAACAACACAACAACGCAACAACCCGCCCACCACCCAAAAACCCATAACACATGCCCACACACTCGAAAGCATGCACACACGCACGGCCGTTCGCAGACACACGCAGACACACACGCACACACGCACGCACATGCACACTCACACACAGGCACACACGCACGCCCGCACACACGCACACACGCACACGCACACATGCACGGACGCTCGCACACACACACGAAGACACGCACGCACGTGCGCCTGGACACAGGTACAGACACAGACACAAACACGCAAAGAAACACACATACGCGCCCGCACACGCATACACGCGCACACGCACACACACACACATACGCACGCAATCACATAGACACAAACACACACAGACACACGCACGCCAGCACGCATGGACGCGCACGCACACACACACACATACACACACTATGCCGCATTATTTCATAAGTGCATGGGAAATTGTTTGTCATTTGTTACCCAAACTCATTAGATTCTGTCTGTTTTATTACGGTGCCGGTGTAGTAAGTTTAAAACACTACCGCTCGAACGATTAGCCTAACTGCAACCATAATTAACTACATCAATAGCTGATAATAATCTTAACCTAATTAATCAATACATTTTTCAGTAACTATTTATTCCCGTACACTCACCCCAATCACTCCAAACATAACTAACACTATCTCTAATTACTCAGAACATTTCGCAAAAAACGATTTATTCCCATCGTATTATTTGTTAAAATGAGTATGTTTTTCTTAACCATAACCATACATAACTGACTCTAACCATAACAAATTATAATAATAACTTTAACCCTAATGAATGCATATTTGTTCACCTCCTCTGATTATCACACTAACTATTTATTCCCGTCGTATGACTCGTTCCAAAGATTACGAAAAAACTAACCTTAACCACAAGCATAAATAATTCAAACCAAAACTAATTATAGTAATTTCACACTAACTATTTATTCATGTTGGCTAGTTGGTTCCAATGGTTACTAACTCGACCCTAGTGTACAATATGGTTCCAAAAATGACTGATTTACCCTGCTAAAACATAGGGCTGAAGGTAGTGTTTTCAAATTGAATAGTGTTTTGAGCGTAGAGTAGTTTGGGACATAACGCCCAGTTTTTTTGGATATCGGATACCCAATAAAATCCTTTGGGCATACCAGGTTTATTGATTGTCTGGATGATATAGTCCATTATCTTAGGCACATTTCATATGTTAATATTTTTAATGCACCTAGTCTCAGGAAAAAACTTGTGGTCAATTTACCGGGGGCCCTAAATATTGACGTTTTGTCCCACTCTTGGGGTAAAACGCCCACCTTCTGGCGTTTTGCCCCTGTAGGATGTTGGACTATTAATTCGTGTTTTTGGTTAAATTGTGGGATATGTGTTTCTTATTAGATATATTATTAGCTTGTTTTAGTGTTAGTCCTTTGCCATTGTTTTGATCTTGGAAGACTAATGCATCTATTGCTAAGACTTATCGAACATAATCTGAATAGTTCTGATATTTCTTGTTTAGGTAGTGTCACTTCAGAAATATTAGTTTGTAATGTTCTGGTTATGTGTATGTTCAACCCGTGTAGACACTTTTACAATTCAGAACTTTATTAAAACTAATCATTTCGCATCATCGCTCGACGGTTAACCACTCGTTAACTGCTAAACTTGCAATTATTACAAATAATTAAAAAGTCCACCACTTCGACCAGTTGCGACCAATGTTCACATTCCTGACGCAGGATCTAGCGTTCGACGGATCTGCCGCTAACCGCTCGTTCACTCACTGTGAGACTCACAATTGTGACAAACATAAAATCTGTCACCCTCGGTGCAATCATGGAGCGACCAGTAGTGACAGACCTGGCATTGAATCCAGCTTTCTGAATGGCTCGGCATAAACAAGGCATGGCCACTCGTCGTCGTCTTTAGAATAATCTTCACACCGCCGTTTCGCACACTTCTTTCTTTCCTGCTCGTTTTCTTTTTCCTCAGCTCGCGCGATGGCAATATGCGAACTAACATCGCACTTTTCTTTTGAGTTGGACGTATCATGGCCGACTTGGTTGCCTCGGATACTTGTCTTCCATCAAATTCTTATATGGCGAAGACGTCACCACAGCGGTGGTCGCACGCATCCGTTTTCTGTGTGTCCTAGCTCGAGTCTTCCCCGGTGTTGAGATCATAGACATCGGTCAACAGGCCTTCAATACTCGCATCGCAGCGTCTCTTTCGACACCAGCGGCAACATGCACATTAGCTATTTTTGCACACGGAGCAGGCTGGATGGCGTCTTCGTCTTCTCTGTCAACATCAGTGGCGACATGTACATCAGCAATTATTACACCCGGAGCAAGCTGGATGGCGTCTTCGTCTTCTCTGTCGACATCAGCGTCGACATGTACATCAGCAACTATTACACCCGGAGCAGGCTGGATGGGATCTTCGTCTTCTCTGTCGCCATCAGCGGCGCTATGCACATCAGCTACAACAACCATCGCAGAAGGCTGGATGGCATCTTCGTCTTCTCTATTGCTGTCTGGGGCAGCTTCGACAGTACCCGGGGCAGGCTGGATGGGAGTTTGAACAGCGTCGGTAGCCAACAGTTCTTCATCGAATTTGACGTCGTCAAATGGCCATAGTCCGGCTGCTCTGAAACCGGTAGTTGCCGGTGCGTTGGGGTGCCGATGTTTTGTATGCTTCATTGAAGAGTGGCATGACGTTGAAGTGTGTGACCGGTCGGTATTTGTTTCAGATCAACAAGTTGTCGACCGCACGTGAGTATGCTGCCTTCAGGGATCGGAAGAACGTTCGATCTAGCGGTTTCAGTCGATGAGTACAGTGAGGCGGGAACGTTAGGATAGCGACGCCATTCTCCCGGGTGTAGAGAATTACTTCAAGAGTCTTGTAGCTCTCGTGGCCATCTAGTAGCAGTATATGTGGTGTCGTCTTATTGCAACCAACCGTGGCGACGAAGAGGTGCAATCATCCCAGGAATACCTTGTTGTCGATGTAGCCCAACCCACGGATGTGTTCACGGTAATAATAATAATAACAATAATATATTTTATTTAATATAGCGCCAGATCCAATTATAAATTGTTCGTGGCGCTTTACAACATGTAGAACCTACATAGAGGTATTAATTGTGGCTAAATAAACATGCATTTTCTAAAGAAATTATTATAAAATTAATATTAATAAAATACAAATAAATATCTTAATTAAATAAATATACTAAAATAAAGATATAAGCTACATTTCTTTGTAGAAATAAGACATTGCTAATTCATTTAACTGAACTACTGTACATGTAGGTATAAAATAAATATATAAATAGGTTAATTAATACATAATATATATAAAAGTAATCAATACAGACACTAAACTATGCTACATTGGACAAGAACGAGAGTAAAAAAATGAGTCTCTAAGCGTGCCTTGAAAGTAGAGAGACAATCAGACGTTTTAATGTCATTGCGCAAAGTGTTCCACAAAGTCGCCGCGGCGACCTCAAACGAACTGTCCCCAGCTTTGACATGAGTCCGCAGGACCATTAATATGTTATTGTAGGTAGAGCGCAGGGCTCTTGTTGGTTTGTAGGGGCATACAAGCTCGATTAAATATTTCGGGGCATCGCCATGCACAGCTTTATATGTAAACACTAATAGCTTAAAGTCGATTCTTTGTGCTACAGGCAACCAGTGAAGAATGCACAACAAAGGCATGGCGCTGTCATTCCGCGGGTTGCGTAGGATCAACCTAGCAGCAGAGTTGTGCATTATCTGCAGTCGAGCGATGTTGTTGTGACAGAAGTGCCGTTTAGAAGTGAATTGCAGTAGTCAAGCCGTGATGTAATAATGGCGTTGACGACACGTTCCTTTGTCGTCATTGGGAGATAACGACTCATCTGGTTAATATGGCGCAGGTGAAATGAGCACACACTGACGATGCTTGAAACTTGCTTCTTAAAATTGAGGTGGCGATCCATAACGACACCAAAGTTACGAACACATCTTGCGGCAGTAATCGCGTATCACACTGCCGTCAATAAGCGCAGCGGCAGTCTTTGGCACTACGGGAAGATATTCCGTTTGATTGTTGTTCATGCACATGTAGTTTGATGTCGTCCACTGATTGACAATATCTAGACACTCCTCCATACGTCGCAGAGAAGCAGCCAACACAGTCGCAGTGAGGTCAAAATGGCAGTACAATTGCAGATCATCCGCATAATGATGAAAACAAAGTCCATGCGCCCTGATTATGTCGCCAATGGGTTGTACGTACAACGAGAATAACAAAGGACCCAGCACCGAACCCTGCGGGTCACGCAAGTTGTATTCGATGACGCATCACGGTACCCACGAAGCATGCCGGGGCGCCATTCACCAAAGAGTTTGTGTGTGTACGCGAAGCTAGCAAATGTTCGCAGTGCTAATATTTACGCAATCAGTAGTTAATGTGTTTCTTTCTTATTCCAAATGTACGGAGGGTTATATCTGACACAAATATATTATATCTGGTTCTTCGACATGTTACAACCAGTGTTACCATCAACGTTACACAATGTAATTATATTATGTCAGTTTTACAATGAATATTACATATTCGAGTGATATTACAATAAATAATATCAATCAACGTTGCACACTGTAAAAAACTGATTTCCGTTTGCAATTCTATTTAAATTATGCACATCTCATATGCATCTATGCCAACGACCACCTACAAGCGCCGTTTTACCATTGGTCGATGATCTCATGAAAATGCAGGTCTTCCCATTTCCTTTCGTTTTTTCTTTAAAACATTTTTGGCTCTCGACGAACAGTGTCAAAATATGAACTAACTAGGTCGACGAAGTTTGGGACGATCCCTGACCGATTTAATACGGAGATTTCTCATACGAAACTAACCGGGTTGTGATTGGCGTAACGCTTTCGCCTATTGGCATTTGTGTCAGTGTCTTGGCAGGCAACGTCAGTCATGCATGTCGATTACCTAATAATAGAGGTGAGTCATCGGAAGGTCTGCGATATTTTGGTGGGGGAATAATTTACAATGACGGCCCCTGCTGGCATTTTTGTACCACTCGATATCCTTGGGGTAAATTAGGGGAAGTCCCGGATGCCGTAACGAACCTGGGATAGGTTGAATGTCGCGTGATTCATACGCCGAGCATATTTACGACAATAGCGATTACGCACAATACTCCCGATGTCATAGCGTTTGCTTTGTTGCCGCTGAAAAGGACTTAGACCTTACTGAGACAGTTTCAGCGACAACGTTTCATACTGAGATAAGCATCGTACACAATCAATAGAACTCTTATGAGTCACTTGCAACCGGTTTTAGGTGGCGATAGGTAGCACAAAGAACCGAAGTGATGACGTCACGCTGCTTAGCAACCGGCCCAGCTGGTTCCAACAAACGTTTTCAGCCATATATGTTATTTCTCACTGAGTGGTTCCAATGATTACGAACTCGACCCTAGTGTACAGGATGGTTCCCCAAATTGACTGATTTACGCTGGTAAAACCTAGGGCCTACTGACGGTATTGAGTAGTGTTTTGAACATAGAGTAGCTTGGGGCATAACGCCCTGTTTTTTGGGACATCGGATACCCGAAACAAATCCTTGGGTATACAAGGTATATTGATGGTCTGGATGATTTTGTCCATTATCTTAGGCACATTTCATATGTTAACATTTTTGATGTACCTAGTCTCAGAAAAAAAGTTGTGGTAAATTTAGCGGGGGCCCTAAATATTGGTGTTTTGCTCCACCCATGGGGTAAAACGCCCACCTCCTGGCGTTTTGCCCCTGTAGGATGTTAGACTATTAATTCGTGTTTTTGGTTAAATTGTGGGATATGTGTTTCTTATTATATATATTATTAGCTTGTTTTAGTGTTAGTCCTTTGCCATTGTTTTGATCTTGGAAGACTAATGCATCTTTTGCTAAGACTAATCGAACATCATCTGAACAGTTCTGATATTTTTGTTTAGATAGTGTTACTTCATAAATGTTACTTTGTAATGTTCTGGTTATTTGTGTATTTCAACCCGTGTACATACTTTTATAAATCAGAACTCTATTAAATCTATTCATTTCGCATCATCTCTCGACGGTTAACCACTGGTTAACTGCAAAACTTGTAATTATGGCAAATAAAAATAAAAAAGTCCAACCACTTCGACCAATTGCGACCAATGTTCACGTTCCACATTCTAGCGTTCGACGGATCTGCCGTTAACCACTCACTCGTTCACTCACTGAGAGACTCACAATTGTGACAAACATAAAATCTGACACCTTCGGTGCAATCATGGTGCGACCAGTGGTGACAGAAGTGACATTTAATCCAGCTTTCGCCCGATCTTCTACTTCTGAATGGCTCGGCGCAGGCAATGCATGGCCACTCGTCGTCGTCGTCGTCGTCGTCGTCGTCGTCGTCGTCGTCGTCGTCTTTAGAATAATCTTCACACCGCCGTTTCGCACATATCTTTCTTTCCTGCTCGTTTTCGTTTTCCTCAGCTCGCGCGATGGCAGTATGCGAACTGACATCGCACTTTTCTTTTCAGTTGGCCGACTTGGTTGCCTTGGCATCATGCTTGTCGTCCATCGTATTCTTTTATAGCGAAGACGTCACCACAGCGCTGGTCACACGCACCCTTTTTTGTGTATCCTAGTTCGAGTCTTTCTCGGTGTTGAGACCATCGACGTCGGTCAACAGGCCTTCGAGACTCGCATCGCTGCGTCTCTGTCGACATCAGCGGCAACATGCACATTAGCTACTATTGCACCCGGAGCAGGCTGGGTGGGGTCTTCGTCTCTCTGTCGCCATCAGCGGCAACATGCACATTAGCTACTATTGCACCCGGAGCAGGCTGGGTGGGGTCTTCGTCTCTCTGTCGCCATCAGCGGCAACATGCACATTAGCTACTATTGCACCCGGAGCAGGCTGGGTGGGGTCTTTGTCTCTCTGTCGCCATCAGCGGCAACATGCACATTAGCTACTATTGCACCCGGAGCAGGCTGGGTGGGGTCTTCGTCTCTCTGTCGCCATCAGCGGCAACATGCACATTAGTTACTATTGCACCCAGAGCAGGCTGGGTGGGGTCTTCGTCTCTCTGTCGCCATCAGCGGCGCTATGCACGTCAGCTACAATAACCTTCGCAGAAGGCTGGATGGCATCTTCATATTCTCTATTGCTGTCGGGGGCAGCTTCGACAGTACCCTGGGCAGGCTGGATGGGAGTTTGAACAGCGTCGGTAGCCAACTGTTCTTCATCGAATTTGACGTCGTCAAATGGCCATAGTCCGGCTGCTCTGAAACCGGTAGTTGCCGGTGCGTTGGGGTGCCGATGTTTTGTAGGCTTCATTGAAGAGTGGCATGACGTCAATATGTGTGGCCGGTCGGTATTTGTTACAGATCAACCAGTTGTCGACCGCACGTGAGCCTTCAGGGATCGGAAGAACGTTTGATCTAACGGTTGCAGTCGATGGGTACACTGAGACGGGAACGTTAGTATAGCGACGCCATTCTCCCGGGCGTAGAGAATTACTTCCAGAGTCTTGTGGCTCTCGTGGCCATCTAGTAGCAGTAGATGTGGTGTCGTCTTCTTGCAACCAACCGTGGCGACGAAGAGGTACAATTATCCCAGGCATAACTTGTTGTCGATGTAGCCCAACCCACGGGTGCATGCCGGGGCGCCATTCACCAAAGACGCAGCCATTCGTGTGTGTGTGTACGTGAAGCTCGCAAATGTTCGCAGTGCTAACATTTACGCAATCAGTAGTTAATGTGTTTCTTTCTTATTCCAAGTATACGGAGGATTATATCTGACACCAATATCTTATATGTGGTTCTTATACATGCCGTAGTTTTTGTCATAAATAAATTCTGAAAAAAAAATTCTAACCACTCAACAATGTATTTGTTTGATGTGAAGTTATGCTTTCATGGTAACCATACAAATGTGTAAAGGATTCCACTGTGATTGGTTGAGACTAATGCAAGCATGTTAGTTTTGATGATTCTACTAATATTATGGTGAATTTCACATGATATAAAGATCAACGTCTTAACGTCTAATAGATAATGTTCACGCACATTGCCAGAATATATTTCTTGGAATGCTACACGATTGATTAATGTTACAGTCAGTGTTATAATCAATGTTACACAGTGGAATAGTATTACAATCAGTGTTACCGTCAACGTTATACAATGGAATGATATTACAGTCAGTGTTACAATGAATATTACATATTCGAATGGTATTACAATAAATATATCAATTAACGTTACGCACTGTAAAAACTGCATTCCGTTTACAGTTGTATTTAAATTATGCACATATCATATGCACCTATGCCAACTACCACCTACAAGCGCCGTTTTATTATCGATCGATGAGATGAGAAGTCGGTTGAACTGGGCAGGACATGTGGAGCGAATGGGAGAAGAACGGATGGCAAAGAAAGCAGATGCCCGGAGAGTGGAGGGAAAAAGAAGACGAGGGCGACCGATACTGAGGTGGGAGGATTGCGGGAATAGAGACCTGGGGGATGGAAAGGGGACTGGAGGAAAAGAGCAAAAGACCGAGGGGAATGGAGAAGGATGGTAGAGAAAGTAGTGCAAGTGCAATGAGGAGGAAGAGAAAGAAAATGTCGACGTATCCAAGCCACCCTCACCCCTGAAGACAGGGTACGAGAAGAACAACAACGATGACCTCATGAAAATGCAGGTCTTCCCATTTCATTTCATTTTATCTTTAAGACATTTTGGCTCGACCCCTTCTCCACGAACAGTGTCAAAATATGAACTAACTAGGTCGAAGAAGTTTGGGACGATCCCTGACCGATTTAATACGGTGATTTACCGTACTCAAACTACGGACGGCAGGTTGTAAGTTTGTATCATGTAATGAGGTTACCCACAACATGACTCTGTTTGATAAATGTCCATATTACCCGTGTTAAGTCGTCGCAGTGCCGGTCAGTCATAGCGCGCGGAGACCGAGAAGAGGCCCACAAACTATCCCAGGACATGGTGATCATCAATTCGGCCGGAGATGCCATCGGCTTGATGTTTGGCGCGATGTGTTTTTTTTTGGAAGTTACACAATTTAGTTAGCAGGCTAACATTTACGCAATAGTTAATGTGTTTCTTTCTTATTCCAAGTGTACGGAGGGTAGTATCTGACACTAATATCTTATCTCTTGTTCTTCGACATGACGTATTTGTTTTCGTAACTAAATTGTATAACCACTCAACAATATATTTGTTTGATGTGAAAATATGCTTTCTTGGTAACCACATACAAATGTGTAATGGTTTCCTCTGTGATTGGTGGAAACTAATGCATGCTCATTCCGTTTACTGTTCTATTTAAATTATGCACATCTCATATGAACCTGTGCCAACTACCATCTACAAGCGCCGTTTGACCATTGATCGATGATCTCATTAAAATGCAGGTCTTCCCATTTCCTTTCCTTTTTTCTTTAAAACTTATTTGGCTCGACCCCTTCTCGACGAACAGTGTCAAAATATGAACTAACTAGGTCGATGAAGTTTGGGACGATCCCTGACCGTTTTAATACGGGGATTTATCGTACGAAGCTAACCGGGCAGTGATTGGCGTAACGCATTCGCCTATTGGCATTTGTGTCAGTGTCTTGGCACGCAACGCAGTTGTTTGACGTCAGTCAAGCATGTCGATAATCTAATAATATAGGTGAGTCGTCGGAAGATCTGCGATATTTTGGTAGGGAAAATAATTTACAACGACGGCCCCTTCTGGCATTGTTGTACCACTCGATATCTTTGGGGTAAATTAGGGGAAATCCCGGATGCCGGAACGAACCTGGGATGGGTTGAATGTCGCGTGATTGATACGCCATGCATGTTTACGACATTAGCGATTACGCACAATACTCCCGCTGTCATGGAAATAGAGATTGCTTTGTTGCCGCTGAAAAGGACTTAGATCCTACTGCATGAACATAACACGGATACACCGGGAATAGGGGGGAGGGGTACCGAGTAGAGTAGTACACGAAATGAATTTTTGGCCTTCAGGATAAACATAATTTTTGTGTAAACAGAGCGAGCGCCTAGCGGTTAAGCTAGGTGGTTATACAACCTGTTCCCCCTCCTAGTCTGCACACCCCTTTGAATCGCCTCAACGCTTAATAAGCTGGCCCAAAACACCCATTCAGCCCGAGTCAGTTACGCGGCATCGTATTGGCCAGCAGCGGGCGCGGGAAAACATTTGTGGGCAGGAGACGATGCAATGTTTCTCGTCACTTCAATTCGCTTCGCCATCGTGACAACTTATATTTTACTACGAAATTTTGAATCCCACCCACCCACCCACCCGTTGTATCTGTTGTACATGTACCGTGTTTTAGTTACTTCCATATCAGCATACATCATGCAAGATAACTAAATACGGATGTTACATGAATGTTGTATGATGGTTTTTTTTTTACCCCCCACTTTTGTATATATCAAGCTGGATTTACTGTAGCTAGTACTATAGAAAGGTGTGCAGTCTGCACACCGGGTATCTTTTTTCCTTGTGTTTTATATACTGTAAACATATGACAGTCGGTATGCTGTAATTTAATATAACAGCAATCAAGGTTTTTTTGGTAAATGTCTAGTATGATTATATGTATGTACAAAAATGTGTCGTACATAACATGTGTGGTCCATCAATATGTAATCTGGATGTACCTGGCTGCGCACAAGATGTTGACTATTGTATACATTATATGTGCGCAGTGGCAATCCCTGTGTTAATACATTTGATTGCACAATACCAACCTACCCAATAGTTGGCGTAAATTCAGTACAAACAGAGAAAGGGCTGCATGAACATAACACGGATACACCGGGAATAGGGGGGGGGGTACCGAGTAGAGTAGTACACGAAACGCCATGCATGTTTACGACATTAGCGATTACGCATAATACTCCCGCTGTCATGGAAATAGAGATTGCTTTGTTGCCGCTGAAAAGGACTTAGACCCGACAATGTTTCATACTGAGATAAGCATCGTACACAATCAATAGAACTCTTATGAGTCACTTGCAACCGGTTTTAGGTGGCGATAGGTCGGAGTAGACTATCATAGAGAACCAAAGTGATGACGTGACGCCGCTTAGCAACCGGTCCAACTGCTTCCAACAAACGTTTTCAGCCATATCTGTTATTTCTCACTGAGTGGGATATACTTACATGCTTGTAATAAAAGAATGGTAGACTATTGCCAAAATGAGAAACCCTCGCCGCGTCGCCAACAATATTGACACTGACGAGAATAACAGCAACGTTGTTCTGGAGACGTACATTGCAACACAAAACAATAACGTCAAATGTGCCTAGATTAGATGCATATTGGCATAAATGTAAATTACGTAAAACTAAGTTACTTTATTGATTATCCCACAGACCGCAGTCTAAGTGTTTTTTTGTTGAGAAAACCATCCATACTCCCCGGGACCACTTCTTGAAAATCTATGGGTATCCATGTTAGTTCACAATTAATAAAAAACATTTTGTACTGGGATTTACCCATTGAAAACAAACTGCTAGCATCGCTAACTTTTGTTCGAATGTGGCTAATGGCGTCAGTAGGCCCTTATCTCAGCACTTGCTGTATACTCTTCAGACGAGCCCAAACCGCTTAAAAGAGGAGAAAATCATGTAAGATCTGATAGTTTCTGTTAATATTTTTACTTATTTTCCAAGCGCTCTTCGCGGTGCGGTGCATGCTAGTATGGAGGAGAAATAATTCACAATAGCGCTAAGTTTGAAAATATGCCATAAAAACTACAATAAATTGGTCCAAGTCCAAGACAATAACCAGGTTTCGTGGTAACAAGTCTCCCAGTTATATGTTTATAGACATTTGTGGAATTAATTATTATATGCAATACATATGATTAATGTTAGTGTTAATTAACTGCATAATGTGTTTATTAACATTGCATCGTTAGTAATTTTGCTAACAGCATATTGACTTTGAAAATGTGTTACTAAACATGTTGACTACATTCTATGCGTTGGAACGTGACGAACATATCATCAGAACCATCCTTCTGCAGGCACACCAAAAACTCCAGCTGCACCCCTCTTAAGGCTCATTAAAATCCCCAAATGTATCCCCGCATAAGTTTCCCCAAAACCCTCCGACAGCATCCACCTTGAGGATGACCAAATAACTCCAACTTATGTAATAACCGCTCACTAACGTTTCAGCCTGAAACTTATTTTGTTCCTTATTTCACGATATTATCAAATCCTTCGATATTGGCAATTTCATACATGAATTCAAAAGTATTGAAAGGTTCTCCTTTCGCATTTTGCGGTGAAAATAGCGTTATGCACAACTACAAAACTGTGTTGCACCGCGACCGGTATTGTCAATGCGATAACATAGCTTGCGCTACAAAATTATTTTCTCGTTCTAGAATACATAAAATACCTAATTTGTTTCACACATATATGTAACAAGGTCATTTTTATTATGTTGCACTAGGTGCTGTCACTGGTATTACGCTGATTCGTGACGTGAATTGGTCTGAAATTTTACCAGCCATGGCTATTGCTATAATTTGCCTTTCATGTATGACCTGTTATATTTTATCTTAACATATGACCTTTATTGTACTTGTATGTTTAAAAAAAACACATTACATGGAAATTTACCATGCGAGACTTTCACCGTGACACGGGAGAGCCCGTGTTTCCGATTAGTCAGCCCCTATGTTTTTAGTGATTCCGCCATACATTTGTATCGCCTGTCATTGTTGTGATCTAGTTTGTTTGAACGTATACCTAAATAGAGGTTGGTGAAATATTACACTATTTGCTATGTCGCCGAATCTTGATGTTTCTCTTGGACTTTGTTTCTTATGAGTGGCAGTCTTGATACGTATACAATTAAAGAATTTTCCAAAATACAACGATTATTCAAGGAAGACTCGTCAGCCTCCCTACCCTCTTATCATACAAAGTCTTACGCACATACATCTCTATCATAACATTTCATAGTTACATAAGGATTGACCAATTATTCAATCCTATACTATTTCTCCAAAAGATTCTATAACATAATCGCCATATATATACAAACGTTCAACACCCTACGGCTGTCTGCGTGGCACTCGCAATTCAGAGATGCGAGAACGTAATGTTTACAATTAACTATACCACATTTCGTCATCACCGTCAACTTGAGGATAATCTGTCCCCCAGTAGTCGAGCGAAGTAGTTCTCGCTCGTTTCGTCGGGAATTCACTCTTCGGGTGTGAATTCTCCATTGTCGCGAAAGCCATCTACTCTCGCACTGTTGTTTCACGAGGTGTTACTCGGCGTCTGCCGCCCTCGAGTGCACTTTGTTAGACTTCACCCCGCCCCGACACTACAATAAATGATAACTATAATAATAAAATATTGTTATTCCTTGGTGTGTAACCTACACCCTTCATATCATTTCCATCGACACCACATACAATCATAGTACTTACACGCAAACATATGTAGCTAATGTTCGCCATAGATATATACATATCCGGACCCAATATCCAATCAGTAATAAACAACCCCACAACCTTACGTATTCTAAGTCCCAACATACTATACACCAATAACCATTATATGTGACACCGTAATACAACCTATGTTCGCTTCTTGTTATGATCTAACCTTCACATAACAGAGCGATGATTCGCCACCCCGCATACATCTAGAGATACCAGTATCATATCGCTGACCATATTCATTTATTATTGACCACACCCTTTGACACAATTATTACAATGTAAAAACCAGATGTTTAAGCCAATACCTCTAATCTAACATTCACTCATAATATATGCATTCCACATACCTCCAGTATTTCTTCTACTCTATATATGCCTGGAGAAATTCAACGTCAAAGCCACCACTGGGTAAAGATTTCATGTTATTCAACCGCAACGTAATGGTTTCTCTCCACTGAAGAGACCATATTACATTTCTTTGCTCTGTCGGGTTCTCGACTGGTCTGTTCTATTCTACCTTCAAACCTCAGCACCTCCACCCTATACCTAGCATCAGTCATGTCATCCTTGTAGATGCTGACGCCATTGTAACAATTTCAACACCATCCAATAGGTGATACTCTAAATCAACAAGTATAAAATCTTCATTATAACGACATCACTATACGCCGTAATATTATCCCATTTTAACTTACGTCGTATCACCATATGTATTCAGATGGAATGGCCAATCATGTTATAAATATTACACGTTGTATTCGACAATCCTCCCTGTCTACTCTAACTAATATGATATTTACCCGGTTCTTTAGAATCTGTCCTTAGGCCACCATGCACTCCAGTTTCTTCACAGTATTGCATAACCACTGGATAGCCTCAATGGCCTACATGGCAACCTAAAACGAGTCAGCCAACCATAGCTTTACATTGTAAACCTAAATGCAATCTTTAACCGACGCTACCAACCTATGTTAAATTCTTTGAATTAAAATCTTGACAAACCCTCAATAAAATATCTACATTGAGTGAAATGGACTTTGAAGTGCAATTAAATCACGGCTGATTCGGTTCACTGGTGATTTAATGACCCTCAAACAGGAATAAAGGCCACGCATGAGTGTGTGCGTATGTGCGTGCGTGTGCGTGCTCGTGTGCATGTGTGTGTACGTCGACTTCCCACCAAAGAAGCACGCAAGTGCACTTGCGCATATGGCGGCCTGTGTTCGAAACGTAAACATTTGGCTCTGCGACAATGGGCTAATCCTCAACAACGGGACTAAATTGCTTGCCATTACCATCAGAGCATCCAGCGTATGCGCACCAATAAGGTGTGTATCGACATCTGCGATCAAATGTTTGAGAATGCGACGCAAGGTATACATATAAAATAAGACTGAAGAAATTGGATTGAAAAAAAGAACACTATGGCATTCAAGGAATAAAGTTGCATTTATTAGTTTGATCTGGCAGTCAGTTGTGCATATGTTAGAGTTGCGGTATCGCGGTGTTTGTTCATAAAGCAATTCACGAAAACAAGTGTGTGAATCTCAATAAAATCTTGAGGTATCTTTGGGCCATCCACACAGTAAATAATGCTGAAGCCTCTCTAAGTCATGCAATACGTTGCCA